>JARQWZ010003820.1:0-50000 GCA_033150135.1 Gobio occitaniae
TGAGTGTGTGTGAGTATGTATGTGTGAGTGTGTGTGAGTATGTATGTGTAAGTGTGTGAGAGTATGTATGTGTGAGTGTGTGTGAGTATGTATGTGTAAGTGTGTGAGAGTATGTATGTGTGAGTGTGTGTGAGTATGTATGTGTAAGTGTGTGAGAGTTACAGGGTTTCTGCAGGTTTCATCAAATCTAATTTAATGCTTTTTAATGCCAAATTTTTTTTTTAATGCCATATATATTTCGCTAAATGTCGATAGATGACGTCATACGGCAATTCAAATATTTGCATTCACATTCTGCCAAGTGTCAGCCCTTTAGATTGGTTTGCTTCTCTGCTGCTACCCTTTATGCTCCCATTATATATTTTAATACAGCCAAATTCCCAATAAAATTGTTTCATCCATATATTTTTCTGTTTTTGTTGTCAGACAATATAAAATGGTGACTGAAACGCGGCCTATTAAGACTACATACAGGGCTCGACATTAAGCCTTGTCATTCACTTGTACGAGTAAAACAGTTGCTTGTCCGGAAAAAAGAGAAGGATTTTTTGTGGTGTAAAATTTCTGAAGCAATATTCTTTCAGAATATTGGAGCTTTGACATACTTGAATGTGTGATAGATCTGTGTGTTACCAATCAAACTAAATCATTTACAAATTTACAATAAAAAAATTACAACAATTGTATGGGATTGTAAGAAATGTAAAGAAATTAAAAGTAAACCACCAGTAGATGGCGTCAAGTAACTGTCTTAAGTGAGTCATTCATTCAAACGATTCATTCAAGAATGAGGCAGGTGTTTATGAATGGGTCATTGAATCTTTGACTCGACCGATTCATCAAAATGCTGAATCATTCAGTAACGAAATCAAGGCTGAGCCTGCGTCTCAATGTGCATTCTATCCATCCTAAAGACATTAATAATATTCAATACTATACAGGGCAGATAGTATGCACATTGGGATTCAGGGTTGCTACTGTGGGATTACAAATTTAAGAAAGAATATTGCATTTAGCATTTAAGGTAAAAAAAAATTGATGATATCAGATGAATTAGTCTGCTATGCAAATCTTCCAGACCTGTTTTACGGTTTTCAGAGGCTCTAGCAAGAGTCTCCTTTCCTGCCAGACCTGTTATTCTCTATTGTGTTTTAAATGAGATCACAGAGTCCACCTTTCGGAGCCCAGACGTTGCCCCTTTTGTCTTTAATGGCTCTTGGAATTGGAGTTCCTGGCCAGTATCAGCATGCGAATAGTTATGCTGATTCAATGGGACTGGTAGGGATTTCATAGTAGGGTGTGTCCTTTACCTACACAACATATGCATTCCTTTGTTTGAATGTCTCCTCCTCTGCTGTATAACCCCTCCCCCTGCTGTATAACCCCTCCCCCTGCTGTATAACCCCTCCCCTGCTGTATAACCCCTCCCCTGCTGTATAACCCCTCCCCCTGCTGTATAACCCCTCCCCCTGCTGTATAACCCCTCCCCCTGCTGTATAACCCCTCCCCCTGCTGTATAACCCCTCCCCCTTTGGAATGTATATAACCTATCAGGTATACTGTTAAGTCAGACTGTTTTCGGACGACCTGCAGCACAGAGTTCTCATTAAAAGAATCACTTCTGTTTTGATCCCGACGTCTCCTGGTCTAGGGGCAGCGTGTGTGTGTGTGTGTGTGTGTGATGGGTAGGTTTAGGGGTAGGGGCAGTGTGTGTGTGTGTGTGTGTGTGTGTGTGTGATGGGTAGGGGCAGTGTGTGTGTGTGTGTGTGTGTGTGTGATGGGTAGGTTTAGGGGTAGGGGCAGTGTGTGTGTGTGTGTGTGTGTGTGTGTGTGTGATGGGTAGGGGCAGTGTGTGTGTGTGTGTGTGTGTGTGATGGGTAGGTTTAGGGGTAGGGGCAGTGTGTGTGTGTGTGTGTGTGTGTGAGATCGGTAGGGGCAGTGTGTGTGTGTGTGTGTGTGATGGGTAGGTTTAGGGGTAGGGGCAGTGTGTGTGTGTGTGTGTGTGATAGGGATGGCTCGATACCACAATATTGTCTTCAGTACGGTACCACAATCTAATACCGCAATACCGATATTAAATCAATACCATACAGGGTCTGAATTATGATGCGGGTATTGCGCATAATTTTACTCACTCTCGCAGGTTTTGGGTTTATGAAGCGGGAAATTACCGCAAATGTTCATTATTAAATTAATCAACAAAGATTATCACATCAATCAGTCATTTGGAAACTTTTTTGTAAGTAATTTCAGCAATACTGCACGTCTCTATTCTCTCAAAATGAGCAAATTGCTTCTGGCTTCAAAAGACATTGCACATGCACTATAAAAGCATCTGCGCGCTCAGATTCAACACTTTCACTTCTTTTGCGGGACAGATGACGGAAATCACTGGCCACGTCTTTTTAAACCTCGCCAATTTGAACATGCAAGCGATTTTATAGCATTTCATAATACATATGGGATGAGAGCTCTTTAAGAGAGAGTTTTCTTTGCGCTTATGCCAACAACAAACACACACACACACACACACACACACACACACACACACACACACACACACACACACACACACACACACACACACACACACACACACACACACAAGCCTAAAGAGCTCGCGCATCTCGCACGTTGTTTTTCCTCAGTCAAATACACACAAAATTATGTCAAAAAAGTCCATCTTTAGTGGGTAGTTACATAAACACAATTGGTTATGTCTTTCGCAGATGTAAATAGTGCAATAGTATGCATGCAAATATTATGAGGTCTAAACATCACTGGTTGAAACAAACGCTGGAGATTTCTTTATATTTAAATGATACGATCTTATGTATGTGCGTTAATCAGTGTTAAAAGAAAAAAGTCTAAATTAGATCGTTAGAATGATGCACTCACCTGTCGATCTCTTAATGTCTTACAAGTCAGGAATTAAGTGACGAGGCTTGGCAAGGTTTGATGGTTCTTCAGCAGTTTTATAAGCAAAGTAATTCCAAATTTCACGTCTACTCCTGTCTTTATTAATGAGTTTTGTGCGTGTTGAGTGAGATTCAACTGCTGTATTCATCTTGTTCTGTTGCCACCTAGCGGTGAACTTCGGAACAGCAGCATATACCGAAATGAGCAAAATCATGATATCGTACCGTTTGAAATAAAATATATACCGGTATTTTTCCAGTACCGGTATACCGCACATCCCTAGTGTGTGAGCGAGTGTGTGTGAGTGTGTGTGTGTGTGTGATGGGTAGGTTTAGGGGTAGGGGCCGTGTGTGTGTGTGTGTGTGTGTGTGTGTGTGAGTGTGAGTGTGTGTGTGAGTGTGTGTGTGTGTGTGTGTGTGTGTGTGTGTGTGTGAGTGTGAGTGAGTGTGTGTGAGAGTGTGAGTGTGTGATGGGTAGGTTTAGGGGTAGGGGCAGTGTGTGTGTGTGAGTGTGTGTGAGTGAGTGTGTGAGTGAGTGAGTGAGTGAGTGAGTGAGTGAGTGAGTGAGTGAGTGAGTGAGTGAGTGAGTGAGTGAGTGAGTGTGTGTGTGTGTGTGTGTGTGTGTGTGTGTGTGTGTGTGTTGGGTAGGTTTAGGGGTAGGGGCAGTGTGTGTGTGTGTGTGTGTGTGTGTGTGTGTGTGTGTGTGTGTGTGTGTGTGAGTGTGAGTGTGTGTTGGGTAGGTTTAGGGGTAGGGGCAGTGTGTGTGTGTGTGTGTGTGTGTGAGTGTGAGTGTGAGTGTGTGTGTGTGTGTGTGTGAGAGAGACCTGTGTCTGGCGGACAGCGCTGCTGTTGGGCTTCTTCAGCTCCTCAATCGCTCCTCTCAGCTCCTGCACCTCCTGCTGTTTCTCCTGCAGCTCCTGATGGGCGTGGCCTCGGCTCTCCAGCGCCCCCACAGCCGCCCGGTGGTCCTGCATCTCTCCGCGGTACTGGCTGAACTGGGTGAGCTGCGAGCGGCTCCTCTCCTGCTGCTCCTCGAGGGCCCGTCTGAGCCGCAGGTTCTCCAGCAGGACGGCCTGGGTCTGTGAGTCCAGCCGGACCGTGGCACTGAGCACCTCCTCCATCTCACAGTGGGCGGAGCTGAGCAGCCTCTCCTTCACACTCACCGCAGAACACACACACACACAGCTCTGCTCCGCCTCCGCCAGAGACACCTGCAGGAAACACACACACACCTGAATCACACGCTGTGGAGGAGCAGGACTAGTGTGTGTGTGTGTGTGTGTGTGTGTGTGTGTGTGTGTGTGTGTGTGTGTGTGTGTGTGTGTGTGTGTGTGTGTGTGAGTGTGTGTGTGTGTGGACTGGTAATCCCTACGTTATAGGAACAAAATGTCCCCACAAAGATGGCAATATCCGAAATCCTCGTCCTTGTGGGGACATTTTTAGGTCCCCATGAGGAAAACATCTTATAAATCAGACTAAGTGATGTTTTTTGAAAATATAAAAATGATGGGGTAGGTTTAGGGGCAGTGTGTGTGTGTGTGTGTGTGATGGGTAGGTTTAGGTTTAGGGGCAGGGGCAGTGTGCGTGTGTGTGTGTGTGTGTGTGTGTGTGTGTGTGTGTGTGTGTGTGTGTGTGTGTGTGTTGGGTAGGTTTAGGGGCAGTGTGTGTGTGTGTGTGTGTGTGTGTGTTGGGTAGGTTTAGGGGCAGTGTAGGGGGATAGAATATACTCTATAAAAACCATTGCGCCTATGGAAAGTCCCCATAAAATATGAAAACCCAACATGTGTATGTGTGTGTGTGTGTGTGTGTGAGTGTGTGTGTGTGTGTGTGTGCCCTGACCAATTTGCTGCCCTAGGCAAGATTTTACTTGGTGCCCCTTGTGTCAAGGTTTAGCACTACACGTTATCAGTCTTTGGAAAACACTCGTACTGTTTTATTTTTGTAATGCATTGATGTTTTATTTATATTTTTATTGTTGTTGTTTTATATGATGTCCAGTCCATTCTACCCCGTCATTATGTTCATGATATTATTATTTTTTTTTTAAAGGCTGATGATAGTCAAACTATACAAAAATTGCACCTATGCCACATTACAGCCTAAACACAAACAGCAAGAGTGCATCTAGCATTCCTGCACAAACTATTCATTGACAACTAGCAAAAGTGTTTGTTTTCCAGTAGATGGCAGCAATATTTCACTAAACTATGAGCATTCATGTTTTCACCAGGAATTAAACAGAAATGTAGATATTTAATGTGAATGTTACATAAAATGTTGCTATTTTAAATAAACCTGTATATAAATATCATTACTAATTTGGGCAAATACATTTTAAAATTGATATGGAATAGAACGAGGAAATTCTCAGGCCGTTTTGAGGACAGTGAAAACAGCAGTATACAGATCAGTAAATTGTGTGAAAAATACTGTGTTTTTTTACACATGAAACATGAACACGTTATATTGCACACTGTAAACACAATCAAAGCTTCAAAAAAACACAAAAAACGGGACCTTTAATGGCGTTTCTGCGGTGAAAAAGTCGTCATTTACGCCGCTTGTACTACAGAACGCCGTATTTTTGTCTAAAACGCCGCAAATAACGGCGTTTTCTATCAACCAGGCGTATGGTTACTGGCGTATTTGGAACCTTTTGGCGTTACATAGTGTGTGTGTGTGTGTGTGTGCACCTGTAGCGCGTGTAGCTGGTGCTGCGCATCTCTCAGCTCCTGCGCGCGCGTCGCCCCCTGCTGCAGAACCTCCTGAAGCGCATCACTCAGAGGAAAGTCCTGCGGTCTGAACACAGAGTCATGGGTTTATTCTTCATTATCTAACGCACAGGGCTGAGGAATCGCCATTATCTAACGCACAGGGCTGAGGAATCGCCATTATCTAACGCACAGGGCTGAGGAATCGCCATTATCTAACGCACAGGGCTGAGGAATCGCCATTATCTAACGCACAGGGCTGAGGAATCGCCATTATCTAACGCACAGGGCTGAGGAATCGCCATTATCTAACGCACAGGCCTGAGGAATCGCCATTATCTAACGCACAGGCCTGAGGAATCGCCATTATCTAACGCACAGGCCTGAGGAATCGCCATTATCTAACGCACAGGGCTGAGGAATCGCCATTATCTAACGCACAGGGCTGAGGAATCGCCATTATCTAACGCACAGGGCTGAGGAATCGCCATTATCTAACGCACAGGGCTGAGGAATCGCCATTATCTAACGCACAGGGCTGAGGAATCGCCATTATCTAACGCACAGGGCTGAGGAATCGGCATTATCTAACGCACAGGGCTGAGGAATCGGCATTATCTAACGCACAGGGCTGAGGAATCGCCATTATCTAACGCACAGGGCTGAGGAATCGCCATTATCTAACGCACAGGGCTGAGGAATCGCCATTATCTAACGCACAGGGCTGAGGAATCGCCATTATCTAACGCACAGGGCTGAGGAATCGCCATTATCTAACGCACAGGGCTGAGGAATCGCCATTATCTAACGCACAGGGCTGAGGAATCGCCATTATCTAACGCACAGGGCTGAGGAATCGCCATTATCTAACGCACAGGGCTGAGGAATCGCCATTATCTAACGCACAGGGCTGAGGAATCGCCATTATCTAACGCACAGGGCTGAGGAATCGCCATTATCTAACGCACAGGGCTGAGGAATCGCCATTATCTAACGCACAGGGCTGAGGAATCGCCATTATCTAACGCACAGGGCTGAGGAATCGCCATTATCTAACGCACAGGGCTGAGGAATCGCCATTATCTAACGCACAGGGCTGAGGAATCGCCATTATCTAACGCACAGGGCTGAGGAATCGCCATTATCTAACGCACAGGGCTGAGGAATCGGCATTATCTAACGCACAGGGCTGAGGAATCGCCATTATCTAACGCACAGGGCTGAGGAATCGCCATTATCTAACGCACAGGGCTGAGGAATCGCCATTATCTAACGCACAGGGCTGAGGAATCGCCATTATCTAACGCACAGGGCTGAGGAATCGCCATTATCTAACGCACAGGGCTGAGGAATCGCCATTATCTAACGCACAGGGCTGAGGAATCGCCATTATCTAACGCACAGGGCTGAGGAATCGCCATTATCTAACGCACAGGGCTGAGGAATCGCCATTATCTAACGCACAGGGCTGAGGAATCGCCATTATCTAACGCACAGGGCTGAGGAATCGCCATTATCTAACGCACAGGGCTGAGGAATCGCCATTATCTAACGCACAGGGCTGAGGAATCGCCATTATCTAACACACAGGGCTGAGGAATCGCCATTATCTAACGCACAGGGCTGAGGAATCGCCATTATCCAACACACAGGCCTGAGGAATCGCCATTATCTAACACACAGGGCTGAGGAATCGCCATTATCTAACACACAGGCCTGAGGAATCGCCATTATCTAACGCACAGGCCTGAGGAATCGCCATTATCTAACGCACAGGGCTGAGGAATCGCCATTATCTAACGCACAGGGCTGAGGAATCGCCATTATCTAACGCACAGGGCTGAGGAATCGCCATTATCTAACACACAGGGCTGAGGAATCGCCATTATCTAACGCACAGGCCTGAGGAATCGCCATTATCTAACACACAGGCCTGAGCTCCGTCTAACGGCTGATTTCTGTCAGTAAAGCCTCAAATGTTTCGACTCGACAAAAGCGCTCTAACCAACTGTTTATCAAACAATACAAACACAATTTCGCAGCTTATCAGATAAAAATTTGCTTAATTTTCCTCAGAAATACAGATTACAAACTTTACCTGTGATTGTCCATCATTGCGGCGGGAAAAACGAATGACGGAGGCGCGCGTGCGCGTCAACATCAATGCCGTTCTTTTAGTGTCGTTGGAAATTCAAAGTTTTAGTAATTTTGTCATTTGTATTATTTTTTATTTTATATAGTTTTATTAATTAATAGTTTAAGTTATTTTAGTGCTTCAAATTAAACTCAATGGAAATGAGAAACAAGAAAAAATGTGTTTCAGTTTTTATATATTTATTTGAGTTACAGCTTTATTTAAAGTAACACAAATTTTAGCTAACTATAATATCCTAGGTGTGTGTGTGTGTGTGTGTGTGTGTGTGTGTGTGTGTGTGTGTGTGTGTGTGTGTGTGTGTGTGTGTGTGTGTGTGGAATTCCAAAGCTGCCAATATTAATAAAAATAAACAAATACATAAATATATATACAAATAAGTGTGTGTGTGTGTATATATATATACATAAAAATGCAAAAAAACTAAAATAAAATAATTATTTATACATTTACTTATTTATGTATTTATTTATTTTTTTCCATATTTATTATTTTTAATATTTGGCAGCTTTGGATTTCAATATCTGTGTGTGATAACACAACACAATAACACAATAAAACTGAAGTTTTATTACTAGTAATAGCTGCTATTTTACAACTATAATGTAGCTCTTCATAAACACTTTTGGCAGATGGTGGGAAACATTAATGGTCATTTTGTTTTCAGGACTACCAGAAGTCAAACCTATATGTTTATATATATATATATATATATATATATATATATATATATATATATATATATATATATATATATATATATTATATATTTGGCCTGCGCTCGATTGTTCTGCGTCGACGGGGGAATAAAACGATATTTAAAAAAGTCAGAGTTCTGTGATAAAAGTCGCAGTTATCTTTGCTATTCCCGGAGCTTCCATAATTTAACTAACATTACAGGAGCAAATGCAACTCGTGACAAATGTTCTAGTGTCCAACTGCCTTTTTTGTATATTAGACTACACATCCCATGAGCCAACGCGCTGGTGACGTTTCCTGTCAAACAGCAGCACGTGATGTTTTTGGGTTTCTCCTCCAGGGGTCGCTGAACTCTTATTTAATTTCTGTTTTATCAGAAACATTTACTACAGCGAGTCAAATCTAATGAATTGGAATTGGAAAACAAATTGAAATCATTCCCCGGGATCTATATAAAATTATTGAATTAATCGAGGTGAGCGGGTAATTTCAAACGGCTGTGATTAGTCCATCCCGAGCAGCGCTGAGAAGAGTAACAGCTTACATTGTGATCTGACCAATCAGAGACAGCGCCGGCTGCGAGGCCACGCCCACTACACATGTCTGTTCCGTGTTGTTTCTGTGGCCATGTGTGCTTCTGACCTTTAGTTTGATAGGGATGACCAGTAAATAGACAGTTATTGTGCCAGAATAAACCTTTATTAGCCCTCTGGAGTGATTTATTAACGGATTGCAGTCAGTACGTTCAGCTGTAATGGTTAGCTTTCTGCTGTAGATGCTGGAGAAGCCTGAGTGATTGACAGCACCGGGATCGCGCTGATGTCGGCGGCTCTGATCCGGATCCTGAGGCGCGTTTCGCCTCCTCTTCAGACTGTGAGAATCTGCAGATCGAGCAGCCACAAGCCTGAGGATTTCCTGATGAGCGACGCGGTCCAGAGGCGCATTAAACGCGTGGTCGACGAGCACGCGAGCATTACTGGTCGATTAGAGAGCGGTCAGCTGACCGAGTCTGACCGGAGAACGTTAAACCAGAAACTAATCGAAGCGTCCAAGGTGATCAACGTGTTTGAGAGAACTCAGCTAGCGCTCAGAGAGAGGGCAGAGTTACACACTCTCATCCACAGTGAGTGACCCCAACTATACCTGATAACTGACCCTAACTATACCTGATAACTGACCCTAACTATACCTGATAACTGACCCCAACTGTACCCGATGACTGACCCTAACTGGACACTAACTGTACCTGATCACTGACCCTAACTATACCTGATAACTGACCCTAACTATACCTGATCACTGACCCTAACTATACCTGATAACTGACCCTAACTATACCTGATAACTGACCCCAACTGTACCCGATGACTGACCCTAACTGGACCTGATCACTGACCCTAACTATACCTGATAACTGACCCCAACTGTACCCGATGACTGACCCTAACTGGACCTGATCACTGACCCTAACTATACCTGATAACTGACCCCAACTGTACCCGATGACTGACCCTAACTGGACACTAACTGTACCTGATCACTGACCCTAACTATACCTGATAACTGACCCTAACTATACCTGATAACTGACCCTAACTATACCTGATAACTGACCCTAACTATACCTGATAACTGACCCCAACTGTACCCGATGACTGACCCTAACTGGACCTGATCACTGACCCTAACTATACCTGATAACTGACCCTAACTATACCTGATAATTGACCCTAACTATACCTGATAACTGACCCCAACTGTACCCGATGACTGACCCTAACTGGACCTGATCACTGACCCTAAATATACCTGATAACTGACCCTAACTGTACCCGATGACTAACCCTAACTGGACCCTAACTGTACCTGATCACTGACCCTAACTATACATGATGACTGACTATAACTATAACCAATAACTGACCCTAACTGTACCCTAACTATAACCAATAACTGACCCTAACTGTACCCTAACTATAACCAATAACTGACCCTAACTGTACCCGATGACTGACCCTTACTGTACCCTAACTATAACCAATAACTGACCCTAACTGTACCCTAACTATAACCAATAACTGACCCTAACTGTACCCAATAACTGACCCTAACTGTACACTAACTATAACCAATAACTGACCCTAACTGTACCTGATGACTGACCCTTACTGTACCCTAACTATAACCAATAACTGACCCTAACTTTACCCAATAACTGAACCTAACTGTACACTAACTATAACCAATAACTGACCCTAACTGTACCCGATGACTGACCCTTACTGTACCCTAACTATAACCAATAACTGACCCTAACTGTACCCGATGACTGACCCTAACTGTACCCTAACTATAACCAATAACTGACCCTAACTGTACACTAACTATAACCAATAACTGACCCTAACTGTACCCTAACTATAACCAATAACTGACCCTAACTGTACCCGATGACTGACCCTAACTGTACCCTAACTATAACCAATAACTGACCCTAACTGTACCCGATGACTGACCCTTACTGTACCCTAACTATAACCAATAACTGACCCTAACTGTACCCTAACTATAACCAATAACTGACCCTAACTGTACCCGATGACTGACCCTTACTGTACCCTAACTATAACCAATAACTGCCCCTAACTGTACCCTAACTATAACCAATAACTGACCCTAACTATAACCAATAACTGACCCTAACTGTACCCTAACTATAACCAATAACTGACCCTAACTGTACCCGATGACTGACCCTAACTGTACCCTAACTATAACCAATAACTGACCCTAACTGTACCCGATGACTGACCCCAACTGTACCCTAACTATAACCAATAACTGACTCTAACTGTACCCTAACTATAACCAATAACTGACCCTAACTGTACCCTAATTATAACCAATAACTGACCCTAACTGTACCCGATGACTGACCCTAACTGTACCCTAACTATAACCAATAACTGCCCCTAACTGTACCCGATGACTGACCCTAACTGTACCCTAACTATAACCAATAACTGACACTAACTATAACCAATAACTGACCCTAACTGTACCCTAACTATAACCAATAACTGACCCTAACTGTACCTGATGACTGACCCTAACTGTACCCTAACTATAACCAATAACTGACCCTAACTGTACCCGATGACTGACCCTAACTGTACCCTAACTATAACCAATAACTGACCCTAACTGTACCCTAACTATAACCAATAACTGACCCTAATTGTACCCGATGACTGACCCTTACTGTACCCTAACTATAACCAATAACTGCCCCTAACTGTACCCTAACTATAACCAATAACTGACCCTAACTATAACCAATAACTGACCCTAACTGTACCCTAACTATAACCAATAACTGACCCTAACTGTACCCGATGACTGACCCTAACTGTACCCTAACTATAACCAATAACTGACCCTAACTGTACCCGATGACTGACCCCAACTGTACCCTAACTATAACCAATAACTGACCCTAACTGTACCCTAACTATAACCAATAACTGACCCTAACTGTACCCTAATTATAACCAATAACTGACCCTAACTGTACCCGATGACTGACCCTAACTGTACCCTAACTATAACCAATAACTGCCCCTAACTGTACCCGATGACTGACCCTAACTGTACCCTAACTATAACCAATAACTGACACTAACTATAACCAATAACTGACCCTAACTGTACCCTAACTATAACCAATAACTGACCCTAACTGTACCTGATGACTGACCCTAACTGTACCCTAACTATAACCAATAACTGACCCTAACTGTACCCGATGACTGACCCTAACTGTACCCTAACTATAACCAATAACTGACCCTAACTGTACCCGATGACTGACCCTTACTGTCCCCTAACTATAACCAATAACTGACCCTAACTGTACCCGATGACTGACCCTAACTGTACCCTAACTATACCTGATAACTGACCCTAACTGTATCCGATAATTGACCCTAACTGTACCCTAACTATAACCAATAACTGACCCTAACTACCCAATGACTGACCCTAACTGTACCCTAACTATACCTGATAACTGACCCTAACTGTACCCGATGACTGACCCTAACTGGACCCTAACTATACCTGATAACTGACCCTAACTGGACCCTAACTATACCTGATAACTGACCCTAACTACCCGATGACTGACCCTAACTGGACCCTAACTATACCTGATAACTGACCCTAACTGGACCCTAACTATACCTGATAACTGACCCTAACTATACCTGATAACTGACCCTAACTGGACCCTAACTATACCTGATAACTGACCCTAACTACCCGATGACTGACCCTAACTGGACCCTAACTATACCTGATAACTGACCCTAACTATACCTGATAACTGACCCTAACTGGACTCTAACTATACCTGCTAACTGAACTGGTGTTCTTCACGTGTTCTTCATGTGTTCCTCATGTGTTCCTCACGTGTTCATCATGTGTTCCTCACGTGTTCATCATGTGTTCCTCACGTGTTCATCATGTGTTCCTCACGTGTTCATCATATGTTCCTCATGTGTTCCTCACGTGTTCCTCATGTGTTCCTCACGTGTTCATCATGTGTTCCTCACGTGTTCATCATGTGTTCCTCACGTGTTCATCATGTGTTCCTCATGTGTTCCTCACGTGTTCCTCATGTGTTCCTCATGTGTTCCTCATGTGTTCTTTATGTGTTCCTCATGTGTTCTTCATGTGTGCCTCATGTGTTCTTCATGTGTTCCTCACGTGTTCTTCATGTGTTCCTCACGTGTTCTTCACGTGTTCTTCATGTGTTCCTCATGTGTTCCTCACGTGTTTCTTACGTGTTCCTCATGTGTTCCTCATGTGTTCCTCACATGTTCCTCACGTGTTCTTCACGTGTTCTTCACGTGTTCTTCATGTGTTCCTCATGTGTTCATCATGTGTTCCTCATGTGTTCCTCATGTGTTCTTCACGTGTTCCTCATGTGTTCTTTATGTGTTCCTCATGTGTTCATCATGTGTTCCTCATGTGTTCTTTATGTGTTCCTCATGTGTTCTTCATGTGTGCCTCATGTGTTCTTCATGTGTTCCTCACGTGTTCTTCATGTGTTCCTCACGTGTTCTTCACGTGTTCCTCATGTGTTCCTCATGTGTTCATCATGTGTTCCTCATGTGTTCATCACGTGTTCCTCATGTGTTCCTCATGTGTTCCTCATGTGTTCATCACACGTTCCTCATGTGTTCTTCACGTGTTCATCATGTGTTCCTCATGTGTTCTTCATGTGTTCCTCATGTGTTCTTCACGTGTTAATCATGTGTTCCTTATGTGTTCATCATGTGTTCCTCATGTGTTCATCACATGTTCCTCATGTGTTCTTCATGTGTTCCTCATGTGTTCTTCACGTGTTCCTCATGTGTTCTTCACGTGTTCACCATGTGTTCCTCATGTGTTCATCACGTGTTCCTCATGTGTTCCTCACGTGTTCTTCACGTGTTCCTCATGTGTTCTTCACGTGTTTATCATGTGTTCATCACATAATCCTCACGTGTTCCTCATGTGTTCCTCATGTGTTCTTCACGTGTTCTTCATGTGTTCTTCATGTGTTCCTCACGTGTTCTTCATGTGTTCCTCACGTGTTCCTCATGTGTTTTTCACGTGTTCTTCACGTGTTCCTCATGTGTTCTTCACGTGTTCCTCATGTGTTCCTCACGTGTTCCTCATGTGTTCTTCACGTGTTCTTCACGTGTTCTTCACGTGTTCCTCGTGTTCTTCACGTGTTCCTCACGTGTTCTTCACGTGTTCTTCATGGTTCTTCACGTGTTCTTCACATGTTCTTCACGTGTTCCTCGTGTTCTTCATGTGTTCTTCACATGTTCCTCGTGTTCTTCACGTGTTCCTCACGTGTTCTTCACGTGTTCTTCATGGTTCTTCACGTGTTCTTCACGTGTTCTTCACGTGTTCTTCACGTGTTCTTCTGATGTTCCTCGTGTTCTTCACGTGTTCCTCGTGTTCTGCACGTGTTCCTTGTGTTCTTCACGTGTTCCTCACGTGTTCTTCACTTGTTCCTCGTGTTCTTCACGTGTTCTTCATGTGTTCTTCACGTGTTCTTCACGTGTTCCTCATGTGTTCTTCACGTGTTCCTCATGTGTTCTTCACGTGTTCTTCACGTGTTCTTCACGTGTTCTTCACGTGTTCCTCGTGTTCCTCGTGTTCTTCACGTGTTCCTCGTGTTCTTCACGTGTTCCTTGTGTTCTTCACGTGTTCCTCGTGTTCTTCACGTGTTCTCCACGTGTTCTTCACGTGTTCTTCACGTGTTCTTCACGTGTTCCTCATGTGTTCTTCACGTGTTCCTCATGTGTTCTTCACATGTTCTTCATGTGTTCTTCACGTGTTCCTCATGTGTTCTTCATGTGTTCTTCAAGTGTTCCTCATGTGTTCTTCACGTGTTCCTCATGTGTTCTTCACGTGTTCTTCACGTGTTCCTCACGTGTTCCTCACGTGTTCCTCACGTGTTCTTCACGTGTTCTTCACGTGTTCCTCATGTGTTCTTAATGTGTTCCTCACGTGTTCCTCATGTGTTCTTCACGTGTTCCTCGTGTTCTTCACGTGTTCCTCGTGTTCCTCACGTGTTCCTCGTGTTCTTCACGTGTTCCTCGTGTTCTTCACGTGTTCTTCACGTGTTCTCCACGTGTTCTTCACGTGTTCTTCACGTGTTCCTCATGTGTTCTTCACGTGTTCCTCATGTGTTCTTCACATGTTCTTCATGTGTTCTTCACGTGTTCCTCATGTGTTCTTCACGTGTTCCTCATGTGTTCTTCACGTGTTCCTCATGTGTTCCTCACGTGTTCCTCATGTGTTCTTCACGTGTTCCTCACGTGTTCCTCACGTGTTCCTCATGTGTTCTTCACGTGTTCATCATGTGTTCCTCATGTGTTCTTCACGTGTTCCTCGTGTTCTTCACGTGTTCTTCATGTGTTCCTCACGTGTTCCTCACGTGTTCTTCACTTGTTCCTCGTGTTCTTCACGTGTTCTTCACGTGTTCCTCATGTGTTCTTCACATGTTCTTCATGTGTTCTTCACATGTTCTTCATGTGTTCTTCACATGTTCTTCATGTGTTCCTCATGTGTTCTTCAAGTGTTCCTCGTGTCTTCCTCACGTGTTCCTCACGTGTTCCTCGTGTGTTCCTCATGTGTTCTTCATGTGTTCCTCACGTGTTCTTCACGTGTTCCTCATGTGTTCCCCGTGTGTTCCAGACAGCAGTGCTGAAGAGCAGCAAATGCTTTCGCTCCTGCGAGAGGAACATGAGGAGCTGAGCAGAAGACTAGAGCAGCTCAACAGGAAGGTTTGTGCTGTTCCTTCACTCATCCGTCAGGAACTGTGTCAGGAGAAAGTCAAATGTTGATTTGATGTTTCAGCTGATGGAGGCGCTGGTTCCCGCCGAGGATCTGGACGACAGAAGCGTTGTGCTGGAGGTGGCGGCGGGACGGACCACCGGAGGTCTGATCACATTCCCATCAGACACCAGAGCTTCGCTGACGGCTGTGTGTGTGATGCGTGTGTGTGTGTGTGTGTGTTGTTGTAGGAGACGTCTGTCAGCAGTTCACGCGAGAGATCTTCGACATGTACCACGGCTTCGCCTGCTATAAACACTGGGACTTTGAGCTCTGCAATTACACTCCGGCAGATTACGGTACGCCTCACTCAGGGGTCCTCAGACCAGACAAAACCAGTAGACTAAAGTGCATCAATAAATTACTTTATAATAATTTAATAAAAAGTAGTAAAATGTGTTGTTATTAAATATTAAAAAGATTAAAATAAAAAAATAAGCATGTACTGATTAATATAAATAAATTTAAATATTATCAGTTATCTGTTAATAATCTATTAAATAGATTACATTACATAAAACTTTGTTTTATTAATATAAATCAATTAAAATATTATCAGTTATCTGTTAATAATCTATTAAATAGATTACATTACATAAAACTGTTTTTGATTAATATAAATAATCAAATACAGTTTTATCAGGTATTAATTTATTAAATAGATTAAATTAGATTAAAATAAATAAATAAAAAGTTTGATTAATATTAATTAAATAAAATATTAAACATAATTTTTTTATGTATAAATAGTGCTTATTAATATAAATAAATAAAATAAAAATTATTGGTTAGTTATCAATTATAAATATAATATTTTTATTAAATAATACATTTAATGGCACATTACTATAGTGATATATAATACATATATATATATATAAAATATGTGGACTGTATAATATATATACAGTGGCATGAAAAAGTATGAGAACCGCTTGCAGAATCTGTGAAAGTAGGAATAATTTGAACTAAATAAGAGGGATCATACAAAATGCATGTTATTTTTTATTTAGTGCTGTCCTGAATACGATATTTTACTTAAAAAATGTTTACATATAGTCCACAAGACAAAAAAATAGCTGAATTTTCTCAAACACAACTACTAAAAAAGGCTCAAACATTCACTGAAGCTCCAGAAGGAAACACGACGCATTATTAAAACTTATTGAATTTGAAAATCAAGGTAAATTGGACTTAATTTGTCTTCCGGGAAACACGCAAGTATCTTCTGTTGCTTCTGAAGGGCAGTACTAAATGAAAAAATATATATATTTAAACAAAATAAGAAATATAAAAAGCTCAAAAGTTTTCACCCCCGGCTCTTAATGCGTCGTGTTTCCTTCTGGAGCTTCAGTGAATGTTTGAGCCTTTTTCAGTCGTTGTGTTTGAGTCCCTCAATCGTCCTCAGTGTGAAAAGATGGATCTTAAAATCATACAGTCATTGCTGGAGAGGGTCAAATATGAAGAAGAGGCTGAAAACTGAAGAATGTGCAGGATTTTTCTGAAGAACATTGGGCAGTTTAACTCGGGACAAACAAGAGACTCACGAACAACCATCACAAAACACACACACAGCCGTGGATCATCCAGGGAACGACACACACTCACTCACACACACACACACACACAGCCGTGGATCATCCAGTGAACGACACACACTCACACACACACATACACAGCCGTGGATCATCCAGGGAGCGACACACCCTCACACACACACACACACAGCCGTGGATCATCAGTGAACGACACACACACACACACACAGCCGTGGATCATCAGTGAACGACACACACACACACAGCCGTGGATCATCAGTGAACGACACACACACACACACACACACACACAGCCGTGGATCATCAGTGAACGACACACACACACACACACACACAGGAGTGGATCATCAGTGAACGACACACACTCACTCACACACACACACACACACAGCCGTGGATCATCCAGGGAACGACACACACTCACACACACACACACACACACACACAGCCGTGGATCATCAGTGAACGACACACACACACACACACACACAGCCGTGGATCATCAGTGAACGACACACACACACACACAGCCGTGGATCATCAGTGAACGACACACACACACACAGACACACACACACACACACACAGCCGTGGATCATCAGTGAACGACACACACAGACACACACACACACACACACACACAGCCGTGGATCATCAGTGAACGACACACAGCACTGAGAATCAATGATTCAGAAACTTTTTATCAGGGTTATTTTAATAATTTAGCTATTTTTTTGTCTTGTGGACTATATGTAAACATTTTTTATTTAAAATATCTTATTCAGGACAGCACTAAAAAGCCACTGTGATTAGTGTGTGTGTGAATGTCATTCCCTGGTGATATGTAAGTGTATAGTGTGTGTGTGTGTGTGTGTGTGTGTGTGTGTGTGTGTGTGTGTGTGTGTGTGTGTGTGTGTGTGTGTGTGTGTGTGTGTGTGTGTCAGGAGGGCTCCACCATGCCGCCGTCAGGATCTCGGGCGAGTCCGTGAACCGCTGGCTGAAGTTCGAGGCCGGGACGCAGCGGGTCCAGAGGATCCCTGAAGTGGGCCTGTCGTCGCGCATGCAGCGCATTCACACGGGAACCATGACGGTCATCGTTCTCCCGCAGCCGCGTGAGGTCAGCCGTCGCTCTCTCATTCCGCCTGTGTGTGTGTGTGTGTGAGAGAGAGAGAGTGTGTGATTGTGTTCGGTGTTAGTGACGCTAATGCCTCTGCAGGTCGACGTCCACATCGCGGCTAAAGACCTGCGGATCGACACGTTCAGGGCGCGCGGCGCGGGCGGGCAGAGCGTCAACACCACAGACAGCGCCGTACGGGCGGTTCACCTGCCCACAGGTGCATCAGCTGACACTGCAGAACCTGAATTACGCTCACACACTATATCAGCAGAAGTGTTGTGCCGCCCCTTCACACACACATGAGCTTCCCATTCTTCATCTGTAGGGTTTAATCTGGAGTCTCAGCTCTAACAGCTTCAGCTCTTCTGCTCTTCTTTCCTCAAGGTTTAGGAGTGTGTTTATGGGGATTCTTCATTAGTGATGTTGGACGAGAAGGCCTGGCTCTCAGTCTCCGCTCTAATTCATCCCAAAGCTGTTCTATGGGGTTGAGGTCAGGACTCTGTGCAGGCCAGTCCAGTTCCTCCACACCAAACTCCTCATCCATGTCTTTATGGAGACGCTTTGAGCACTGGAGCAGTCATGCTGGGACGGGAAGGGGCCGTCCCCAAACTGGGCCCACAAAAATGGGAGCATGAAATTGTCCAAAATGTCTTGCATTAAGAGTTCCTTTCACTGGAACTAACCCCTGAAAAACAACCCCACCCCATAATCCCCCCTCCACCAAACTTTACACTTGGCACAATGCAGTCAGGCAAGTCCCGTTCCCCTGGCAACCGCCAAACCCAGACTCGTCCATGGGATTGTCAGACAGAGAAGCGTGATTGGTCACTCAGAGAACACGTCTCCACTGCTCTAGAGTCCAGTGGCGGCGCGCTTTACCCCACTGCATCCCACGCTTTGCATTGCACTTGGTGCTGTAAGGCTTGGATGAGCTGCTCAACCATGGAAACCCATTCCATGAAGCTGACCCCGCTCTGTGACCCTCAGCATGTGCTGACCCCGCTCTGTGACCCTCAGCTTGCGCTGACCCCGCTCTGTGACCCTCAGCATTCGCTGACCCCGCTCTGTGACCCTCAGCATGCGCTGACCCCGCTCTGTGACCCTCAACATGCGCTGACCCCGCTCTGTGACCCTCAGCATGCGCTGACCCCGCTCTGTGACCCTCAGCATGCGCTGACCCCGCTCTGTGACCCTCAGCATGCGCTGACCCCGCTCTGTGACCCTCAGCATGCGCTGACCCCGCTCTGTGACCCTCAGCATGCGCTGACCCCGCTCTGTGACCCTCAGCATGCGCTGACCCCGCTCTGTGACCCTCAGCATGTGCTGACCCCGCTCTGTGACCCTCAGCATGTGCTGACCCCGCTCTGTGACCCTCAGCATGTGCTGACCCCGCTCTCTGTGGCTGAGTTGCTGTTGTTCCCAATCGCTTCCACTTTGTTCTAATCCCACTAACAGTTGAGTGTGGAATATTTAGTGTAATATTTGGACTTATTGCACAGGCTCCACCAATCACGGCCCCACACTTGAGTTCTCTGAGCTCCTGAGAGCGGCCCATTCTCACACACACACACACACACACACACACTCCTGAGAGCGGCCCATTCTCTCTCTAATGTGTGTAGAAGCGAACACACACACACACACACTCCTGAGAGCGGCCCATTCTCTCTCTAATGTGTGTAGAAGCGAACACACACACACACACACACACTCCTGAGAGCGGCCCATTCTCTCTCTAATGTGTGTAGAAGCGAACACACACACACACACACACACACACACACACACTCCTGAGAGCGGCCCATTCTCTCTCTAATGTGTGTAGAAGCGTCTGCAGGCCTAGAGCTGGAGTTACACACCTGTGGCCATGAAGGGGTTGAACACCTGAACTCAGGGATGAGGAGCGGCTCAATACTTTAGCAGTATAATGTGTGTGATGAGGTTTGCATCATTTATCCTGGACTCTTGTGGTCTTTGTGTTCAGGCACGGTCTCTGAATGCCAGCAGTTTCGCTCTCAGCTGAAGAACCGCGATATGGCGATGCGTGTCCTCCGTGCGCGGCTGTACCAGAGCATCATGGGAAGGCAGAGAGAGCAGACACACAGCACTCGCAGACAACAGGTCAGGTCAACCAATCACAGCCAATGACCAGCAGAACACCTCTCTGAACCCGTGTGTGTGTGTGTGTGTGCCCACCTGAGACACACACACACACACACACACACACACACAGCACTCGCAGACAACAGGTCAGGTCAACCAATCACAGCCAATGACCAGCAGAACACCTCTCTGAACCCGTGTGTGTGTGTGTGTGTGCCCACCTGAGACACACACACACACACACACACAGCACTCGCAGACAACAGGTCAGGTCAACCAATCACAGCCAATGACCAGCAGAACACCTCTCTGAACCTGTGTGTGTGTGTGTGCCCACCTGAGACACACACACACACACACACACACAGCACTCGCAGACAACAGGTCAGGTCAACCCAACACAGCCAATGATCAGCAGAACACATCTCTGAACCCGTGTGTGTGTGTGTGTGTGTGTGTGTGTGTGTCTCAGGTGGGCACTCGATGTCAGGCGGAGAGAATACGCACTTATAACTTCAGTCAAGATCGAGTGACGGACCACAGGATTGGTCATGTGACGCGTGACATCAAGGTAACGTATAAACCATATAAAGCTGCGATATCATATCTGATCTGATGAACCTGCCACACACACTCCTGTGTGTCACACACACTCCTCCAGTCCTTCTGTGTTCGACTGAGAGTAAACATAAGAATAACTGTGATTATTGTTGGTAATATTTCAGCTGGACTGACGCAGGTTTACTTGATTATCATACATCATTTATTATAATAATCATGAGTATGAAATATGATCATCAGGCTCTTGAGGAAGGGTTATTAATTAATCGGTCAATCATCATTGCTTTGTTTTAAAACTACATAAAACAAAGCATTAAATATCATCTTACTAAGACACATTATTGTCAGATATTGATATTGATATGCATTTATAAAGATCTCAATGATTTACATTACAAACATCAGAATCTCATAAATATCAGCATCTCTTGTGCCCAGTCTCTGAATAATATCCAGCTGTTTTTCTCCATATTCTCACTATATCATATATTTTCTTTTGTATTTCATATAATGGTTCAATTAAATGTTCCATTTCCACAAAAAAAAATCCTGACTATTATCATTCATATTCATGTGCCAGGCTTTACAGGGTTAAGTGTCTTCATTTCCCTATTAAAGGTCATATATTCGTGTGTGTGTGTGTGTGTGTGTGTGTGTGTCGTCAGGCGTTCCTGCGGGGCGGCGAGGATCTGGAGGATCTGCTCAAACTCCTGCAGGAGAACCACGACCTGCTCCAGCTCAACATCAGCTGACCCACACACACTACACACACACTACACACACACTCCACACACACCCCACACACACTCCACACACACTACACACACACCCCACACACACCCCACACACACTCCACACACACTCGCTCTTCATGCCAGAAGTGTGTGCAGATCTCCTGTCATTAAACTCTTCTATAGATGTACAAGCGGCTTCATGTCTGGACTTATTAATACAGACATTAATGTCGATTTATATTGGATAATAATAATATAATATCTAGTGTTCTGATGCCGAGGCTCTTAAAGGGACAGTGCACACAGAAATGATTCACTCGCACTCATGTGAGTAAAAAGCTCAACAGAAATCACAGAATTTGGTAAACATAAATGCGAATTTGAGACAAAATATAATGTATTTCATTCTTTTGTTAAACTTTTAATAAACTGCTGTTAAATTGTATGTCTTATGATTTCACTTAATTAGATGCTTTTTGAGCACTAAAGTTTAATTGAACCATTACTAAAACAAAAATATAAAATGGATTTCATAGGGTCCTAATTAAATTACACACACTGAAAAATATACATTTATACCTGCGTCTATATGATCATAAATACAGTAAAAATTGTGAATTATTATAATAATTTGAAATAGTTGTTTTATACCAAGGCTGCGTTTATTTGTTCATAAATACAGTAAAAATTTGGAAATATTATTATAATTTGAAATAGCTGTTTTATACCAAGGCTGCATTTATTAGATCATAAATACAGTAAAAATGAAAAAAAAAAATACTAAATTCAAAACTTTTTTTGTGTCCCAGGAGGATATAAATATCTTTCTCAGGATTTAGGTTTTCCAGCACAAATCTCTAAACATCTTTAAATCAAGACTCATTAATGACAGCAAAATGAAGAGAGTGTGTGCTTCAAACAAGAACACACATCTGTCATTGGGTATGAACATTACATCTGATCTCATACGCTGATGTTTATGAACACATCTGCAGAGATTTGCTCTCGTTTTAACCAGAAAGTCACTGTCACAAGATTTCTCACCTCCAGTCGTTTTGCTTCTCAAGTAAATACATCTTGATTTAAGAATCTTTTAGACTGGAAAAGTTATTTCCATATTATAGTGTTTGGGAGCGGAGCTGTTCTAACTTTGAGTGATTTGTGTGGTAAAATGAATTCAAAAGTAATGAGATTAGTTGGGAAATGTATTTTTAAAGTCATTGTGAGAACATTGAGGTGTTCTTGAACTGCTCTTAAACGTCCTGCAGAAACCCTGAGGTCATGTGGTGTTTTTAATCTTGTGCTGCTGTAGTTTCTCTTGATGTGGGTGTGTGAGAGCGACTATCAGACACTCACACACTCTGATGGCACACTATCATCAAACACACACACACACACACACACACACACACACACACAGGTGCTGATATGGGATGGACCCGAGCGCCGGAGGAACTGAAGAACTCAAACATTGGTGTAAAAGGTTTAATGTCATGAGCAGTGAAAGTCTCGATTCATCTGTAAAACATAAAGTGGTAATTCAACTACGGCTTTGGTTCTCCAAGCCAACAATTACAAATATAAACACACACACACACACACACACACACACACACACACCTGCGACTCCTCATGAGTTAATATGAGACAAACTCACAACTGAGAGAAAAGTTGCATTATTTTTCCCCCTTTCATACACCCGACACATCACAAACTCCACATCAAAGCTGATTCCTGGGAATATTCACAAAAAGCTGTAAGAATTTATAAAACACGAGCGCAGGAGCTGTGCACTGCAAAAAATGCTTTTCATACTTAGTATTTTTTGTCTTGTTTTCAGTCCAAATATCTAAAAAATCTTACATTAAGAAGCATTTACTAGACAAGGAAAAGTTGTTGTCTTGTTTTGGGGTAAAATAAACAAAAACTCCCTTAATTTTGAGTTAAGAAAAGCAAAATAATCTAATAGGGTAAGCAAAATAATCTTGTTTTCTGTTTGAATTAACTTTATTTTGCTTACCTCATTGGCAGATTATTTTGCTTTTAAATTTTGAGTTATTTTACCCCAAAACAAGACAGAAACTTTTGCTTGTCTAGTAAATGCTTTTTAAAGGGTTAGTTCACCCAAAACTGTAAATTGTGTGATTAATGACTGAGCCTCATGTGGTTGGACACCCGTCAGACCTCCGTTCATCTTCAGACACAAATGAAGATATTTTAGTGTAAATCTGATGCTCTGAAAGGCCTCCATTGGCTCAACTTTACACTCTCAAGACCCTTAAAAGACACTAAAGACTAAAGTTACAAAGTCCATCTCACTACAGCGGCTCTACAATAACTTTATGAAGACGAGAATAGTTTCTGTGCGCAAAAAAAACCCTAAATAACGACTTATATAGTGATGACGATTTCAAAACACGGCCTCATGAAGCTTCGAAGCGTTATGAATCAGTGAGTCGATTCAGCGGTTCAGAGCGTTATGAATCAGTGAGTCGATTCAGCGGTTCAGAGCGTTATGAATCAGTGAGTCGATTCAGCGGTTCAGAGCGTTATGAATCAGTGAGTCGATTCAGCGGTTCAGAGTGTTATGAATCAGTGAGTCGATTCAGTGGTTCAGAGCGTTATGAATCAGTGAGTCGATTCAGCGGTTCGGAGCGTTATGAATCAGTGAGTCGATTCAACGGTTCGGAGCGTTATGAATCAGTGAGTCGATTCAGCAGTTTGGAACGTTATGAATCAGTGAGTCTATTCATGATTCGGATCGCATGTCAAACTGCTGAAATTTGGCGATCCAACTGGCTGAATCGACTCACTGATTGATAACGCTCCGACCGAACAGCTGAATCGACTCACTGATTCATAACGCTCCAAACCGCTGAATCGACTCACTGATTGATAACGCTCCGACCGAACAGCTGAATCGACTCACTGATTCATAACACTCCGAACAGCTGAATCGACTCACTGATTCATAACACTCCGAACCGCTGAATCGACTCACTGATTCATAACGCTTGAAGCTTCATGAGGCCGTGTTTTGAAATCGTCATCACTATATAAGTCGTTATTTAGGGTTTTTTTGCGCACAGAAACTATTCTCGTCTTCATAAAGTTATTGTAGAGCCGCTGTAGTGAGATGGACTTTGTAACTTTAGTCTTTAGTGTCTTTTAAGGGTCTTGAGAGTGTAAAGTTGAGCCAATGGAGGCCTTTCAGAGCATCAGATTTACACTAAAATATCTTCATTTGTGTCTGAAGATGAACGGAGGTCTGACGGGTGTCCAACCACATGAGGCTCAGTCATTAATGACACAATTTACATTTTTGGGTGAATTAACCCTTTAATGTAAGATTTTTTAGATATCTGGACTGAAAACAAGACAAAAATACTAAGTAAGAAAGCATATTTTGCAGTGTGAGTCCGGAGTGAAGCTCAGTCGTCCTTCGCTCTCTGCCGGAGGATCCTGGGTTTGCCGTTCTCCGTCTTCCTCTTCTTGAATGTGGCTCCAGCGCGGCCCTCGTCCCCCAGAGAGGTGATGGTGCGCTCCTTAAACCGGGGCCGGGGCTCCGGCGGGACGTCTGGAAGGGCCGGAGCGAAGCTTTCCACCTGCGGAAGCTGAAGATCCACCTTCTCACTGCAGACACAACACAAACACAGGTCAGAGGTCAGAGCACGGCCACTTCCTGTCTGGCTGGAGCTGGAGACGCTACAGGGACGTCTCTGGGGCTTCAGAAGCTTTTCCTAAACATTATCAAAGATTGTATAAAACGTTTTAAGTCGCAATGAAACTTTTCATCTACATCTGAGTGTAATGGGTCTTTGTGTGCAACTGTTGTTGATTGGATGTGGCGATGTGGGCGTGGCACTCAGAAGTGTATGCAGATGAGCGTGAGCTTACAGGGGCGGAGTTTAGAGGGGGGGGGGGGGGTCTAAAGCTATTTACTAATATTATTATAATTTAATAATAATCTTGACCATCATAATGACCATCTTGGTCATTGTGATGACCAAGATGGCGGCGCGAGTAGATCGCGAGGCTCAGGTTCTCTCCAGATTCTGCAATTTTGCGGTATTTTTCTTGTTCATCTCGGGTCTGTTCGTACAGAACAGTTGTGCTTTTACATCGTACACCCGCTGTGAGCTTTTGGATATTGGTTTGCGAATTTCCGACAGTTTTATGGACAATCTTCGACTCCTTCCTGAGATCGCTAGGACGCCCGAGGCGATGCGCTCTGCCCGGCCGGGCGGAAGTGCTAGAAGGCGGCGCTGTGATCGTAAACAAAGGCGGGGTAAGCGTGGAGGACTAAGAGCTAAGCTAAGGCTAACTCCTTACCGGCTCTCTTTACCCAGCATTTTCCTTGCCAATGTACGATCGCTAGTGAACAAAATGGAGGAGATTCGACTCAGCATTACACACAGTAAGAAACTTTTGAACTGTAACGTCCTAATCTTCACTGAAACCTGGTTAAACAGCGGAATACCGGACACCGCTATTGAGCTAGCGGGACGCCACACACTCCGGGCGGATAGAACACTAGATGGCTCCGGTAAAACCAGAGGGGGTGGATTGTGCATTTACATGAACAAAGCTTGGTGCACAAACTCTGCTATTGTTGGGAGTCATTGTTCAGCTAACCTCGAGTTTCTCATGGTTAAATGTAGACCGTTTTATCTACCGCGGGAGTTCACTTCCACCATTATCACTGCAGCCTATATTCCCCCGGATGCTGATGCCAAGCTTGCTATGAAAGAACTTCACGCAGCCATCAGTAAACAACAGACTGATCACCCGGAAGCTGCTTTTATTGTTGCAGGTGACTTTAATCATTCAAACCTAAAGTCAGTGCTACCCAAGTTTCACCAGCATGTTTCCTGCCACACCAGAGGAAACAAAACCTTAGACCATGTTTACACAAACATGGCTGGAGCTTACGTTGCGACACCCCTCCCCCACCTGGGACAGTCAGATCACCTTTCTTTGTTCCTCATCCCCAAATATTCACCCCTCATCAACCGTGTGAAGCCATCAGTAAAGACCATCAAGGTGTGGCCTGCGGGGGCAGATTCCACACTCCAGGAAAGGTTTCTAAACACAGACTGGAGTGTGTTTGCTTCTCAAGCCACCAGTGGCGCTCACACGGACATTGACTTCTACACCTCCTCTGTATTGGATCATATCAATACCACCATTGACAGTGTTACAGCCCAGAAACAGATCACCACATACCCAAATCAGAAGCCTTGGATGAACAGGGAAGTTCGACTCCTGCTGAAGTCACGCAATACTGCCTTCAGATCAGGAGATGCACAAGCCTACAGTACATCCAGAGCAAACCTGAGGGGCATCAAAAAGGCCAAGCACTGCTACAAGCTAAAGATAGAGGGTCACTTTTCCAACTCTGACCCTCGACGGATGTGGCAGGGCATTCAGGCCATCAGTGACTACAAACCCCCCCACTCCACCCCCGCAGCCACTGATGTCAACTTCCTGAACGAGCTAAATCACTTTTATGCTCGTTTTGAAGGAGACAACAGAGAAACTGCCACCAAGCTCAAACCCTCAGCTGACCCACCAATCACACTCTCCTCCACAGATGTCTGCAAGGCACTGAGCCGGATCAGCGCACACAAGGCTGCTGGACCAGACAACATCCCTGGTCGTGTGCTCAGGGCATGTGCGGAGCAGCTCGCTGGGGTTTTTACGGACATTTTCAACCTGTCTCTTGCCCAAGCAGCTGTACCAACATGCTTCAAACGCACTTCCATTGTGCCAGTGCCGAAAAGCTCTAGCCCGAGGTGCCCTAATGACTACCGCCCTGTAGCACTCACACCCATCGTCATGAAGTGCTTTGAGCGGCTGGTCCTGGAACACCTAAAAGACTCTCTACCATCCACATTGGACTCACACCAGTTTGCCTACCGCAGCAATAGGAGCACAGAGGATGCCGTTTCCATGGGACTGCACTCTGTGCTCACTCACCTGGACAATAAAAACACTTACGCACGTATGCTGTTTGTTGACTTCAGCTCAGCATTCAACACTGTCATCCCAACCAAGTTAATAGCCAAACTTGGAGACCTGGGCATCAACACTTCAATGTGTAACTGGATTTTGGACTTCCTAACTGACAGACCCCAGAATGTTCGTTCAGGATCCACCTGCTCCACATCCATCACACTCAACACTGGCGTACCACAGGGCTGTGTGCTAAGCCCGTTTCTCTACTCCCTCTTTACCTCCGACTGCAAGCCTGTGTATGGATCTAATTCTATCGTCAAGTTTGCGGACGACACTACGGTGATTGGTCTCATCAGCAACAACGATGAGACTGCCTACAGGGAGGAGATCCAGCACCTGGCCACATGGTGCGCTGATAATAACCTGCTCCTCAACACCACCAAAACGAAGGAGCTCATCGTGGACTTCAGGAAAGAGTCAAGAGGCACACACGACACCATCCACATCAATGGAATGGCTGTTGAGCGTGTCTCCAGTTTCAAGTTCCTGGGGATCCACATCTCGGCGGACATGTCGTGGACGACCAACACCTCCAGCCTGGTCAAGAAGGCTCACCAGCGCCTCTTCTTCCTGAGGACACTGAGGAAGAATCAGCTCTCCTCGGCTATCCTGGTGAACTTCTATCGCTGCGCAATAGAAAGCATCCTGACCAACTGTGTGGCAGTGTGGTATGGGAGCTGCTCTGTTGCGGAGCGCAAGGCACTGCAGCGGGTGGTGAAAACTGCCCAGCGCATCACAGGGACTCCACTGCCTGCCATCGAGCACATCCAGAGGAAACGCTGTCTGCATCGAGCTCCAGCATCCTCAAGGACTCCTCTCACCCAGCACACAGACTGTTTTCTCTCCTGCCCTCCGGCAGGCGTTTCAGGATCCACCGGACCAGGACCAGCAGACTTAAGAACAGTTTTTTCCCCAGAGATGTCTCTTTACTGAACTCAAACCCCCGTTGATCCACTTCCCTCATAAACTGCTAACTCTCCTACCTCACATCTGCCTTCACTTTGTTATTTGCACTACCGACTGTTTATTACAGTAACAACTGTTTACTTATGCATTCTGCACTACCATATCTTAACTGGATTATGCTCATTTGCACTGCCGACTGTATTTATAGTGAAGGGTCAAGGGTCAAGCCAACCATCACTTGTCTCTTCATCAGACACATATCCTTCAAGAATGATATTTTGTTCAATATTAAAATAAGAATGAATGAGTGATTTTGAATATTGTAGTGTTTTAGCTGCTCTGTGCTTTTGAATCCAGATTATTCAGGAGCTGCTCTGATGTCTGTGTCAAGACGTGCTGGCAGGCAGATGCCCTTGGTGCAGTAATAACACTCCAGGGAGTAAAACGAGATCAGCATGTGTTAACTATATGTCTTCCTGAGGTGACCCCCCCGGGGTCATCCCTGGATTCTTTGGGGACTCAGGGGAAAATGTACCTCTTTGATATATCTTCTGTCTTTATAGAATAGAATAAAGTCACTTCTGAATTAGAGTAGTATCAGCATGTTTGGAGAAGTACTTTGTTGATAGTTAGTTAAGATGTCCCGACCTTGATGGAGACTGTTTTTCTGGGAAACTTTGTGTGTGCGTTTCATGATTCTGTGCAGATCCAGTGTTGGAGATGGTCCTTTCTGCAAACGATTCCAGACTTTGAGGCGTCTTTTCTGTGATCTCCGAGGTCATTGAGGGTTAATCTGGGCCTGGGCGACACGGAGTCTACGCATTTTGAGAGATATATGTCCCTATCTGTCTACGTGTGGAAAGTTGCTTACATTGCATGTTGTGAGAACCAATCAGAATCATTCCACATGGCAGTAATGACGTGTCTAGACCTTGAAAACAGTATAACTGTTCAGAAAATTGTATGTACGTTAGACGGAGGCGGGGAGACTGTTAGAGGGAGCGCGGCCTACGAACTCCTCTTGAAGCTGGCTTCTGCTGATGAAACTGCAAACTATTCTTCAGTAAAATTTTCTTTAAGTAATCTGACTCCTGACTCCTGGTCTTCATTTTTCACTACTGGTCCTGGGTCCTAAGCTGTTACCCCAACAATAGTACCTACTGTTTACATTTGCATTTTGCACCGTACTTCTAACTGTAATATGCAACCACTTTCCACTGCACTTTTACACTTTTTTTCGGATAGCTCTGTCTTAATTTATTGCACTACCTTAATCCACTGCTATATTCCTCATCTTGCCTAACATATTATTGTATACCTCTAACTGTAAAAAATTCAGTTTAAAGTACTAGCCATCTGTATATTATATTCATAGTACATATTCACCTGTAAATTCTGTTTATAGTAATAGCCATCTGTATATTAATTCACTGTACATATTCACCTGTAAATTCAGTTCTGTTTATAGTAATAACCATCTCTCTATTTATACATATTTATATATATTCAGTATATTTCCATGTCCTGCACTTATGCAACCATTGTATATCCTGCACTTGCTGCTATTGCACTTCTGGTTAGACCTAAACTGCATTTCGTTGCCTTGTACTTGTACTTGTGTAATGACAATAAAGTTGAATCTAATCTAATCTAATCTAATCTAATAACCCCTCCCCCTGCTGTATAACCCCTCCCCCTGGTCTTCATCTTCTGAGTTTCCTACACTTTAGAAGAGAAAAGTTCACAACACAAGATACTCAAGACTAACATGAGACTGGCAGAAACTGTGTGTGTTATTAAATGTTTGGAGAATCCTGCATCCGTCGGACTCTTAGGTTTGGTCAGAATATGCTGAAGCGCTGTGGAGATCCAGCCTCGTGTTCATTATGGCGAGCGATTCGTCAAACTCGTGAACACGTCACTCGAACACAGTTTGAAAACATCGTTTTTTTGGAAAATTCAAAATGGCGGAAAATTTTTGGGTGCAATCGAATCTTGAGTCAAGGAATAAGAAGAATCTTTCTTTGTTTCTAGCCCTTATGGTTTAAAAGTTATTAGCGTAAACGTGAGGTCACTGTGGACAGTAGGTGGCGCTAGAGCCATTGAGTTAGAGACGCGGTTCTATGGGCTAACATACACTCGAGAGCGTAAAGTAATTCACCTCTCACACACACACACACACACACACACTGTCTTACTATGGATCTTTCACCGGCTGGATTTTTTCCCAGACTCCGTATGGATTGATCTTTCTGGCTCTCCTCACAGGGGTCACGACCTCCTTCACTGCGACAGTAACGCTGGTGTGTTCCTCCTTCTCCTCAGCGATCCCTCCATCATCAGAGGGTTTCTCTCCTCCATCATCAGAGGGTTTCTCTCCTCCATCATCAGAGGGTTTCTCTCCTCCATCGTCTGCTGCCAGCTCCTCCTTCTTTTTCTGTGTGGAGAGCAAACACATTGAGTGTCATAGTGTGTGTGTGAGTGTGTGTGTGTGTGTGTGTGTGTGTGTGTGTGTGTGTGTGTGAGTGTGTGTGTGTGGCAGTGAACGAGGAACCAGCACCTCACCCTGAAGCTGATCTTCGGGCCGCTGGGTTGTTTGGTTTGGTCTGGTTCTGGTTCTGGTTCTGGTTCTGGTGTGTGTTTGGGAGGGTCAGGCGTGTCTTCTGCTGCAGACGGAGCCTCAGGCTGAGCGGGAGAAGAGTTTTCAGCCCTTTCCATCACTTCACGAGGAGATTCAACCCCAGGAGGACAAATGTCTTCTGAACTGAAGCCATCCGGTTTTTCCCAGCTGGATTCTGGTCAGGAGGAGAAAAATCAAATTGTACAGCCTGACATATACACTCACCTAAAGGATTATTAGGAACACACACTAATGCTGTGTTTGACCCTTTCTCCTTCAGAACTGCCTTAATTCTACGTGGCATTGACTCCACAAGCTGCTGAAAGCATTCTTTAGAAATGTTGGCCCATATTGATAGGAGAGCATCTGCAGTTGATGGAGATTTGTGGGATGCACATCCAGGGCACGAAGCTCCCGTTCCACCACATCCCAAAGATGCTCTATTGGGTTGAGATCTGGAGACTGTGGGGCCATTTTAGTCCAGTGAACTCATTGTCATGTTCAAGAAACCAGTTTGAAATGATTGGAGCTTTGTGACGGTGCATTATCCTGCTGGAAGTAGCCATCAGAGGATGGGGACATGGTGCTCATAAAGGGATGGACATGGGCAGAAACAATGCTCAGGTAGGCCGTGGCATTTAAACCATGCCCAATTGGCACTAAGGGGCCTAAAGTGTGCCAAGAAAACATCCCCCACACCATTACACCACCACCACCAGCCTGCACAGTGGGAACAAGGCATGATGATCCATGTTCTCATTCTGTTTACGCCAAATTCTGACTCTACCATCTGAATGTCTCAACAGAAATCCAGACTCAGACCAGGCAACATTTTTACAGTCTTCAACTGTCCAATTTTGTTCAAATTGTCGCCTCTTTTTCCTCTTTGTAGTGGAGATGAGTGGTACCCGGTGGGGTCTTCTGCTGTTGTAGCCCATCCGCCTCAAGGTTGTGTGTGTTGTGGCTTCACAAATGCTTTGCTGCAGACCTCGGTTGTAACGAGTGGTTATTTCAGTCAAAGTTGCTCTTCTATCAGCTTGAATCAGTCGGCCCATGACCTCTGACCTCTAGCATCAACAAGGCATTTTCTCCCACAGGACTGCCGCACACTGGATGTGTTTCCCTTTTCACACCATTCTTTGTAAACCCTAGAAATGGTTGTGTGTGAAAATCCCAGTAACTGAGCAGATTGTGAAATACTCGTCAGGCACCAACAACCATGCCACGCTCAAAATGTCTTAAATCTCCTTTCTTTCCCATTCCGACATTCAGTGTGGAGTTCAGGAGATTGTCTTGACCAGGACCACACCCCTAAATGCATTGAAGCAACTGCCATGTGATTGGTTGATTAGATAATTGCATTAATGAGAAATTTAACAGGTGTTCCTTATAATCCTTTAGGTGAGTGTATAGTACACACACTTGCTAAACGAGTCTAAACTCTCAGAAGGACTGCAGTTCATCCTTTAGAGGCTTTAGAGCGTGAGAGGAATGAGTATCAGAAGCGGAGCGTGTTTTCTTACGGCCGGTCTCTGTGTTGTAGTAGTACATATACCCATCCGGACTCACGGCCTCCATCCACGCAGCGGCTGACGGATCCTGCACAGATAAACCTGGCATTAGATCTGGACCACAAGAACCTCACACACGTTGAGACGGACGAGTTAGCTCACCTGCGGCTGCCCGTGTCCTGATGACCAGCTGTCCCGGAACCCGTCCGGTTTCTCCCACCGAGACTCTGAGATCAAGGACACACAGTGACACTCAGAACACGGACACGCGTGTGCATGTCAAGCCCATGTGTGGCGTCTCACCTCCTGTGGTGGTGTTGTAATAATACACCTGACCATCGCCTGTGGCTCCTCCCACCCAAACATCCGGCCGGCTGCTGCTGCTGCTGCTGGCTTCTGACGGCACGTTTGCCGCACGTTTCTTGGGTTTTTTGGGGGTTTTAACAGGAGCTTTAACAGGAGTTTTAACAGGAGCTGGTGATGGAGGCAAACTCTCGCCTGCACAGAGACACGAGAACCATCAGCTCGATCGCACACGGGACTGTAAACATGTTAGCGATCCGCATTACAAGAGCATTATGTAATCAGATTACTTTTTGATGTGACAAATAAAGTAACAAATTACAAGTAACGTGCATTATTTAATCAGATTACTTTTTGATTTAACGAGAAAAGTAACAAATTACAAGTAACATGTATTATATAATCAGATTACTTTTTGATTTAACAAGTAACAAATTACAAGTAACATGCATTATGTAATCAGATTACTTTTTGATGTGACGAATAAAGTAACAAATTACAAGTAACATGCATTATGTAATCAGATTACTTTTTGATTTAATGAGAAAAGTAACAAATTACAAGTAACATGCATTATGTAATCAGATTACTTTTTGATGTGACGAATAAAGTAACAAATTTACAAGTAACGTGCATTATGTAATCAGATTACTTTTTGATTTAATGAGAAAAGTAACAAATTACAAGTAACATGCATTACGTAATCAGATTACTTTTTGATGTGACGAGAAAAGTAACAAATTGCAAGTAAAGTGCATTACATAATCAGATTACTTTTTGATTTAACGAGAAAAGTAACAAATTACAAGTAACATGCATTATGTAATCAGATTACTTTTTGATTTAATGAGAAAAGTAACAAATTACAAGTAACATGCATTATGTAATCAGATTACTTTTTGATGTGACGAATAAAGTAACAAATTACAAGTAATGTGCATTACATAATCAGATTACTTTTTGATTTAACGAGAAAAGTAACAAATTACAAGTAACATGCATTATGTAATCAGATTACTTTTTGATGTGACGAATAAAGTAACAAATTTACAAGTAACGTGTATTATGTAATCAGATTACTTTTTGATGTGACGAGAAAAGTAACAAATTACAAGTAACATGCATTATGTAATCAGATTACTTTTTGATTTAATGAGAAAAGTAACAAATTACAAGTAACTTGCATTATGTAATCAGATTACTTTTTGATTTAATGAGAAAAGTAACAAATTACAAGTAACATGCATTATGTAATCAGATTACTTTTTGATTTAATGAGAAAAGTAACAAATTACAAGTAACATGCATTATGTAATCAGATTACTTTTTGATGTGACGAATAAAGTAACAAATTTACAAGTAACGTGTATTATGTAATCAGATTACTTTTTGATTTAACGAGAAAAGTAACAAATTACAAGTAACATGCATTACATAATCAGATTACTTTTTGATTTAATGAGAAAAGTAACATTATTTTTTAAAAGTAATGCACATTCGCTTTTAGTTTATTTTTTGTATCACTGAATTAAAAGTCTCTCTCTTCATAACTCATCATACATCATATTCTAAATGTGTTTTTAAAAGAAACAATACAGGCTATGATGTCATATATGTATGCATTAAACACCCGCGAGGACTAGAAGAGAGCGAGTCTCTGCCAGGGGAGAAAAAGTCATGCAAAGTATCATAGATTACATTACATAAAAAGTAAATGCAATAAGTAACTTTTTTAGAGTATTAATATTGTAACACATGACTTCTGAAAGTAAGTGCTGACCTGAAGACTGAGCCGTGAGTCTCTTCAGATCCTCCTCATACGCCTTCAGAGCCGCTTCCTCCATCGCTGCGAACTCTTTCGACATCTTCTGCTCCTGCTTGGCCTTCGCCACGCTTTTCTTCTTAATCTGTCATGAACATGGACAGGGTCACATGAGCGCTGCTGGCCAATCAGAGAACGCCTCACACTCTTATCAGCACACACATGCGGCTCTGACAGCAGCAGCCAACATTCTGTTTACCAGCACTTTATACACAACACATCTACACATTAGACATCTACACATCACCTACACATCTACACATTAGACATCTACACATCACCTACACATCTACACATTAGACATCTACACATCACCTACACACCTACACATCTACACATCACCTACACATCAACTACACATCACCTACACATCACCTACACATCACCTACACATCACCTACACATCACCTACATATCACCTACTCATCATCTACACATCACCTACACATCTACCCATCCTCTACACATCACCTACACATCACCTACACATCACCTACACATCATCTACACATCATCTACACATCTACCCATCCTCTACACATCCTCTACACATCACCTACACATCACCTACACATCACCTACACATCATCTACACATCACCTACACATCACCTACACATCACCTACACATCACCTACACATCACCTACACATCACCTACACATCACCTACACATCATCTACACATCACCTACACATCACCTACACATCACCTACACATCACCTACACATCACCTACACATCAACCCATCCTCTACACATCATCTACACATCATCTACACATCACCTACACATCACCTACACATCCTCTACACATCACCTACACATCACCTACACATCCTTTACACATCCTCTACACATCACCTACACATCACCTACACATCACCTACACATCACCTACACATCACCTACACATCACCTACACATCATCTACACTTCTACACATCATCTACACATCACCTACACATCACCTACACATCATCTACACATCACCTACACATCACCTACACATCATCTACACATCATTTACACATCATTTACACATCATTTACACATCATTTACACATCATCTACACATCATCTACACATCATCTACATCACCTACACATCACCTACACATCACCTACACATCACCTACACATCACCTACACATTTACACATCACCTACACATCATCTACACATCACCTACACATCTACACATCATCTACACATCATCTACACATCACCTACACATCTACACATCTACACATCATCTACACATCACCTACACATCTACACATCATCTACACATCATCTACACATCTACACATCACCTAAACATCATCTACACATCATCTACACATCTACACATCACCTACACGTCATCTACACGTCACCTACACGTCACCTACACGTCACCTACACGTCACCTACACGTCATCTACACGTCATCTACACGTCATCTACTCATCATCTACTCATCATCTACACATCATCTACACATCATCTACACATCACACTAAACATCACCTACACATCACCTACACATCACCTACACATCACCTACACATCACCTACACACCACCTACACATCACCTACACATCACCTACACATCACCTACACATCACCTAAACATCACCTACACATCATCTACACATCTACACATCATCTTCACATCTACACATCATCTACACATCATCTACACATCATCTACACATCATCTACTCATCTACACATCATCTAAACATCATCTACACGTCATCTACACGTCACCTACACGTCACCTACACGTCATCTACACGTCATCTACTCATCATCTACACATCATCTACACATCATCTACACTTCTACACATCATCTACACATCACCTACACATCACCTACACATCACCTACACATCATCTACACATCATCTACACATCATTTACACATCATCTACACATCATCTACATCACCTACACATCATCTACACATCACCTACACATCTACACATCATCTACACATCACCTACACTTCTACACATCTACACATCATCTACACATCACCTACACATCTACACATCATCTACACATCACCTACACATCACCTACACATCACCTACACATCACCTACACATCACCTACACATCACCTACACATCAACCCATCCTCTACACATCATCTACACATCATCTACACATCACCTACACATCCTCTACACATCACCTACACATCACCTACACATCCTTTACACATCCTCTACACATCACCTACACATCACCTACACATCATCTACACATCACCTACACATCACCTACACATCACCTACACATCATCTACACATCATCTACACTTCTACACATCATCTACACATCACCTACACATCACCTACACATCACCTACTCATCATCTACACATCACCTACACATCACCTACACATCACCTACACATCATCTACACATCATCTACACATCATCTACACATCATTTACACATCATCTACACATCATCTACACATCATCTACATCATCTACACATCATCTACATCACCTACACATCACCTACACATCACCTACACGTCATCTACTCATCATCTACTCATCATCTACTCATCATCTACTCCTCATCTACTCATCATCTACACTTCATCTACACATCATCTACACATCATCTACACATCATCTACATCATCTACACATCATCTACTCATCATCTACTCATCATCTACTCATCATCTACTCATCATCTACTCATCATCTACACATCATCTACACATCACCTACACATCATCTACACATCACCTACACATCATCTACACATCATCTACACATCATCTACACACCTACACATCACCTACACATCTACACATCACCTACACATCGCCTACACATCGTCTACACATCACATACACATCACATACATCACCTACACATCATCTACACATCACCTACACATCTACTCATCACCTACACATCGTCTACACATCGTCTACACATCGTCTACACATCACCTACACATCACCTACACATCGTCTACACATCGCCTACACCTCATCTACACATCATCTACACATCACACCTACACATCTACACATCGTCTACACATCATCTACACATCGTCTACACATCATCTACACATCATCTACACATCACCTACACATCGTCTACACATCACCTACACATCATCTACGCATCACCTACACATCATCTACACATCATCTACACATCATCTACACATCATCTACACATCATCTACACATCACCTACACATCACCTACACATCACCTACACATCATCTACACATCATCTACACATCATCTACACATTAGACATCATCTACACATCATCTACACATCATCTACACATCATCTACACATCAGACATCTACACATTAGACATCTACACATTAGACATCTACACATTAGACATCTACACATCATCTACACATCATCTAGACATCAGACATCTACACATCATCTACACATTAGACATCTACACATTAGACATCTACACATCATCTACATATCATCTACACATCATATAGACATCAGACATCTACACATCATCTACACATTAGACATCTACACATCATCTACACATTAGACATCTAGACATCATCCACTCATCATCTACACATCATCTACACATCATCTAGCGAGTACAGTACGCTACACACTGAGTATACGCTACACACTGAGTACAGTACGCTACACACTGAGTACAGCACGCTACACACTGAGTACAGTACGCTACACACTGAGTACAGTACGCTACACACTGAGTACAGTATGCTACACACTGAGTACAGTATGCTACACACTGAGTACAGTACACTACACACTGAGTATACGCTACACACTGAGTACAGTACGCTACACACTGAGTACAGTACGCTACACACTGAGTATACGCTACACACTGAGTATACGCTACACACTGAGTACAGTACGCTACACACTGAGTACAGTACACTACACACTGAGTACAGTACGCTACACACTGAGTACAGTACGCTACACACTGAGTATACGCTACACACTGAGTACAGTACGCTACACACTGAGTACAGTACGCTACACACTGAGTACAGTACACTACACACTGAGTACAGTACACTACACACTGAGTACAGTACACTACACACTGAGTACAGTACACTACACACTGAGTACAGTACACTACACACTGAGTACAGTACGCTACACACTGAGTACAGTACGCTACACACTGAGTACAGTACACTACACACTGAGTACAGTACGCTACACACTGAGTACAGTACACTACACACTGAGTATACGCTACACACTGAGTACAGTACGCTACACACTGAGTACAGTACGCTACACACTGAGTACAGTACGCTACACACTGAGTACAGTACGCTACACACTGAGTACAGTACGCTACACACTGAGTATACGCTACACACTGAGTATACGCTACACACTGAGTACAGTACGCTACACACTGAGTATACGCTACACACTGAGTACAGTACGCTACACACTGAGTACAGTACGCTACACACTGAGTACAGTACGCTACACACTGAGTACAGTACGCTACACACTGAGTACAGTACGCTACACACTGAGTACAGCACGCTACACACTGAGTACAGCACGCTACACACTGAGTATACGCTACACACTGAGTACAGTACACTACACACTGAGTACAGTACGCTACACACTGAGTATACGCTACACACTGAGTATACGCTACACACTGAGTATACGCTACACACTGAGTACAGTACACTACACACTGAGTACAGTACGCTACAAACTGAGTACAGTACGCTACACACTGAGTACAGTACGCTACACACTGAGTACAGTACGCTACACACTGAGTACAGTACGCTACACACTGAGTACAGTACACTACACACTGAGTACAGTACGCTACAAACTGAGTACAGTACGCTACACACTGAGTATACGCTACACACTGAGTACAGTACACTACACACTGAGTACAGTACGCTACACACTGAGTACAGTACGCTACACACTGAGTACAGTACACTACACACTGAGTACAGTACGCTACACACTGAGTACAGTACGCTACACACTGAGTATACGCTACACACTGAGTATACGCTACACACTGAGTACAGTACACTACACACTGAGTACAGTACGCTACAAACTGAGTACAGTACGCTACACACTGAGTACAGTACGCTACACACTGAGTACAGTACGCTACACACTGAGTACAGTACGCTACACACTGAGTACAGTACGCTACACACTGAGTACAGTACGCTACACACTGAGTACAGTACGCTACACACTGAGTACAGCACGCTACACACTGAGTACAGTACGCTACACACTGAGTACAGTACACTACACACTGAGTACAGTACGCTACAAACTGAGTACAGTACGCTACACACTGAGTATACGCTACACACTGAGTACAGTACGCTACACACTGAGTACAGTACACTACACACTGAGTACAGTACGCTACACACTGAGTACAGTACACTACACACTGAGTACAGTACGCTACACACTGAGTACAGTACGCTACACACTGAGTACAGTACACTACACACTGAGTACAGTACGCTACACACTGAGTACAGTACGCTACACACTGAGTATACGCTACACACTGAGTACAGTACGCTACACACTGAGTACAGTACGCTACACACTGAGTACAGTACGCTACACACTGAGTATACGCTACACACTGAGTATACGCTACACACTGAGTATACGCTACACACTGAGTACAGTACGCTACACACTGAGTATACGCTACACACTGAGTACAGTACGCTACACACTGAGTATACGCTACACACTGAGTATACGCTACACACTGAGTATACGCTACACACTGAGTATACGCTACACACTGAGTATACGCTACACACTGAGTATACGCTACACACTGAGTATACGCTACACACAGCAGAATCAGGAAGGATACAAAGTGAGTGAACACATGATCAGGTCTAAGCTCGAGTAGTGTTGCTTTACCTCTGCGATTTTTGCCGCGACATTCTCTTTGTGGTTCTTTCCTCTCTCGTGGAAGTCGACGCTCTGTGTGAGAAACACACGGAAGCACATCAGCTCGAGTCGATGAGAAGTGTGTGTGTGTGTGTGTGGGGGGGGATTCACTCACCGGCTTGTTATCTGCGATCCAGCACTTACAGTACTGACAGAACTTCTTCGGCTGGGACTTCCAGTAATCAGCCCTTCATTACAAACACAAACACAAACACAAACACAAACACACACACACACACACAGACACAGATACTACATCAGTCACAGCTGGAGCTCGTGAAGCGTCTGATTCAAATCCGCGTGATTACTTACATTATGAAGGATGAAAACCTCAGATTCCTTCCCTTAAATGTACATCAGTGTTTTACTCCATCTACATGCTCACTGATGAGTGCTCACTGCTGTCACTTCTAAATGACGTCACTAGCAGCGCGACAAACCTTGGTGAAGGAAGCTCAAATAAAACAAGACAAATATCACAAATATGAGACTGAATGCTTACTCCATATTGATAAACCACATTAGACCCATACGCGGATGTGTCGTTACACACACAGCGCTCGTGAATGTGTGTGTGTGTGTGTGTGTGTGTGTGTGTGTGTGTGTGTGTGTGTGTGTGTGTGTGTGTGTGTGTGTGTGTGTGTGTGTGTGTGTGTGTGTGTGTGTGTGTGTGTGTGTGTGTGTGTGTGTGTGTGTGTGTGTGTGTGTGTGTGTGTGTGTGTGTGTGTGTGTGTGTGTGTGTGTGTGTGTGTGTGTGTGTGTGTGTGTGTGTGTGAGTATAATTGCGCATCAGGCGTATAGTGTACCATCGCCTCCCATATGGTCTAGCGGTTAGGATTCCTGGTTTTCACCCAGGCGGCCCGGGTTCGACTCCCGGTATGGGAAGACAAATTTTTTCACACTTCACAACGGTTAGCTATTATGGTTCATAATTAATAATCTTTAGTTAGTCAAAGTATTTCAAACGTGCACGAACTACAGAAACAAACTCATATGATACGATGTCAAAAACTCATTAAAGCTGTTTCAGCTCTGAATCATTTCACAAATAAATGCATATTGAGTCCAGAAGATTTCATTATGGGATGTTTACTTTGTCATAATTTAATTAATTTTAGTATGTCAGCATTTCAAATTTCCATCTCATAACTATGATGTGCAAAGTCATAATTTGTCTTTTTGTCATAATTATGATCATTCTGAATTTTGTCAATTTCGAGTTTTTACTGTCATAATTATGATTATTGGTAGTATGTTATTAGTAGCAATATAGTAGCAATTAGTAGTATGTTATTAGTAGCAAAATAATATGTTATCATTTCACATTTTCATCTAATAATTATGACGTACAGACCCATCATTTCTTACTTTGTCATAATTAAAACTTTTTAAGTAATATTTTTTTGTCATAATTTCGATTTCTGTCATAATTACGCCTTTAAATGAATAATTTCTTCATTTCTGTCATAATTTTAACCTTTTCTCATAATTATGACATTTCAGGCTTTTTTGGTCAATTTCGCCTTTTTAAGTCATAATTTCCATTACATTTTTGTGGATCATAATTTTTTTTGTCATTATTAAGCCTTTTAATTAATAATTACTACATACTTTTGTCATAATTTCGACTTTTCAAACGAATTCAAATTAGTGTCATCATTTCACATTTTGATCTCATAATTATGACATACATTTCATTTTTACTTTCATAATTTCAAGTTTTTGTCATAATTGACTTTTAATTAATAATTTAAACTCTTGTCAATTTTGACAGTAAAGATGACCTCAGTCACAGCAGAGGTCAGTAAAGGTGACCTCAGTCTCAGCAGAGGTCAGTAAAGATGACCTCAGTCTCAGCAGTGGTCAGTAAAGGTGACCTCAGTCTCAGCAGAGGTCAGTAAAGATGACCTCAGTCTCAGCAGAGGTCAGTAAAGATGACCTCAGTCTCAGCAGTGGTCAGTAAAGGTGACCTCAGTCTCAGCAGAGGTCAGTAAAGATGACCTCAGTCTCAGCAGAGGTCAGTAAAGGTGACCTCAGTCTCAGCAGAGGTCAGTAAAGATGACCTCAGTCTCAGCAGAGGTAAGTAAAGGTGACCTCAGTCACAGCAGAGGTCAGTAAAGATGACCTCAGTCTCAGCAGAGGTCAGTAAAGATGACCTCAGTCTCAGCAGTGGTCAGTAAAGGTGACCTCAGTCTCAGCAGAGGTCAGTAAAGGTGACCTCAGTCTCAGCAGAGGTCAGTAAAGGTGACCTCAGTCTCTGGTAAAGGTGACCTCAGTCTCAGCAGAGGTCAGTAAAGGTGACCTCAGTCTCAGCAGTGGTCAGTAAAGGTGACCTCAGTCTCAGCAGAGGTCAGTAAAGATGACCTCAGTCTCAGCAGAGGTCAGTAAAGATGACCTCAGTCTCAGCAGTGGTCAGTAAAGGTGACCTCAGTCTCAGCAGAGGTCAGTAAAGGTGACCTCAGTCTCAGCAGAGGTCAGTAAAGGTGACCTCAGTCTCTGGTAAAGGTGACCTCAGTCTCAGCAGAGGTCAGTAAAGGTGACCTCAGTCTCAGCAGTGGTCAGTAAAGGTGACCTCAGTCTCAGCAGAGGTCAGTAAAGATGACCTCAGTCTCAGCAGAGGTCAGTAAAGGTGACCTCAGTCTCTGGTAAAGGTGACCTCAGTCTCAGCAGAGGTCAGTAAAGATGACCTCAGTCTCAGCAGAGGTCAGTAAAGGTGACCTCAGTCTCAGCAGAGGTCAGTAAAGATGACCTCAGTCTCAGCAGAGGTCAGTAAAGGTGACCTCAGTCTCTGGTAAAGGTGACCTCAGTCTCAGCAGAGGTCAGTAAAGGTGACCTCAGTCTCAGCAGTGGTCAGTAAAGGTGACCTCAGTCTCAGCAGAGGTCAGTAAAGGTGACCTCAGTCTCAGCAGAGGTCAGTAAAGGTGACCTCAGTCTCAGCAGTGGTCAGTAAAGGTGACCTCAGTCTCAGCAGAGGTCAGTAAAGATGACCTCAGTCTCAGCAGAGGTCAGTAAAGGTGACCTCAGTCTCTGGTAAAGGTGACCTCAGTCTCAGCAGAGGTCAGTAAAGGTGACCTCAGTCTCAGCAGAGGTCAGTAAAGGTGACCTCAGTCTCAGCAGTGGTCAGTAAAGGTGACCTCAGTCTCAGCAGAGGTCAGTAAAGATGACCTCAGTCTCAGCAGAGGTCAGTAAAGGTGACCTCAGTCTCAGCAGAGGTCAGTAAAGATGACCTCAGTCTCAGCAGAGGTCAGTAAAGGTGACCTCAGTCTCAGCAGAGGTCAGTAAAGGTGACCTCAGTCTCAGCAGAGGTCAGTAAAGATGACCTCAGTCTCAGCAGAGGTCAGTAAAGGTGACCTCAGTCTCAGCAGTGGTCAGTAAAGGTGACCTCAGTCTCAGCAGAGGTCAGTAAAGATGACCTCAGTCTCAGCAGAGGTCAGTAAAGGTGACCTCAGTCTCAGCAGAGGTCAGTAAAGGTGACCTCAGTCTCAGCAGTGGTCAGTAAAGGTGACCTCAGTCTCAGCAGAGGTCAGTAAAGATGACCTCAGTCTCAGCAGAGGTCAGTAAAGGTGACCTCAGTCTCAGCAGAGGTCAGTAAAGATGACCTCAGTCTCAGCAGAGGTCAGTAAAGGTGACCTCAGTCTCAGCAGAGGTCAGTAAAGGTGACCTCAGTCTCAGCAGAGGTCAGTATAGGTGACCTCAGTCTCAGCAGTGGTCAGTAAAGGTGACCTCAGTCTCAGCAGAGGTCAGTAAAGATGACCTCAGTCTCAGCAGAGGTCAGTAAAGGTGACCTCAGTCTCAGCAGAGGTCAGTAAAGGTGACCTCAGTCTCAGCAGAGGTCAGTAAAGGTGACCTCAGTCACAGCAGAGGTCAGTAAAGATGACCTCAGTCTCAGCAGAGGTCAGTAAAGGTGACCTCAGTCTCAGCAGAGGTCAGTAAAGATGACCTCAGTCTCAGCAGAGGTCAGTAAAGGTGACCTCAGTCTCAGCAGTGGTCAGTAAAGATGACCTCAGTCACAGCAGAGGTCAGTAAAGGTGACCTCAGTCACAGCAGAGGTCAGTAAAGGTGACCTCAGTCACAGCAGAGGTCAGTAAAGGTGACCTCAGTCTCAGCAGAGGTCAGTAAAGATGACCTCAGTCTCAGCAGAGGTCAGTAAAGGGGACCTCAGTCTCAGCAGAGGTCAGTAAAGGTGACCTCAGTCTCAGCAGAGGTCAGTAAAGGTGACCTCAGTCTCAGCAGAGGTCAGTAAAGGTGACCTCAGTCACAGCAGAGGTCAGTAAAGGTGACCTCAGTCACAGCAGAGGTCAGTAAAGATGACCTCAGTCACAGCAGAGGTCAGTAAAGGTGACCTCAGTCTCAGCAGAGGTCAGTAAAGGTGACCTCAGTCAAAGCAGAGGTCAGTAAAGATGACCTCAGTCTCAGCAGAGGTCAGTAAAGGGGACCTCAGTCTCAGCAGAGGTCAGTAAAGGTGACCTCAGTCTCAGCAGAGGTCAGTAAAGGTGACCTCAGTCACAGCAGAGGTCAGTAAAGGTGACCTCAGTCACAGCAGAGGTCAGTAAAGGTGACCTCAGTCTCAGCAGAGGTCAGTAAAGGTGACCTCAGTCTCATCAGTGGTCAGTAAAGGTGACCTCAGTCACAGCAGAGGTCAGTAAAGGTGACCTCAGTCACAGCAGAGGTCAGTAAAGATGACCTCAGTCTCAGCAGAGGTCAGTAAAGATGACCTCAGTCTCAGCAGAGGTCAGTAAAGATGACCTCAGTCTCAGCAGAGGTAAGTAAAGATGACCTCAGTCTCAGCAGAGGTCAGTAAAGATGACCTCAGTCTCAGCAGAGGTCAGTAAAGGTGACCTCAGTCACAGCAGAGGTCGGTAAAGATGACCTCAGTCTCAGCAGAGGTCAGCAAAGATGACCTCAGTCTCAGCAGAGGTAAGTAAAGGTGACCTCAGTCACAGCAGAGGTCAGTAAAGATGACCTTAGTCTCAGCAGAGGTCAGTAAAGATGACCTCAGTCACAGCAGAGGTCAGTAAAGATGACCTCAGTCTCAGCAGAGGTCAGTAAAGGTGACCTCAGTCACTGCAGAGGTCAGTAAAGATGACCTCAGTCACTGCAGTGGTCAGTAAAGATGACCTCAGTCACTGAAGTGGTCAGTAAAGATGACCTCAGTCACTGCAGTGGTCAGTAAAGATGACCTCAGTCTCAGCAGAGGTCAGTAAAGATGACCTCAGTCACTGCAGAGGTCAGTAAAGATGACCTCAGTCTCAGCAGAGGTCAGTAAAGATGACCTCAGTCACTGCAGTGGTCAGTAAAGATGACCTCAGTCTCAGCAGAGGTCAGTAAAGATGACCTCAGTCTCAGCAGAGGTCAGTAAAGATGACCTCAGTCTCAGCAGAAGTAAGTAAAGATGACCTCAGTCACTGCAGAGGTCAGTAAAGATGACCTCAGTCACTGCAGTGGTCAGTAAAGATGACCTCAGTCACTGCAGTGGTCAGTAAAGATGACCTCAGTCACTGCAGTGGTCAGTAAAGATGACCTCAGTCTCAGCAGAGGTCAGTAAAGATGACCTCAGTCTCAGCAGAGGTCAGTAAAGATGACCTCAGTCACTGCAGAGGTCAGTAAAGATGACCTCAGTCTCAGCAGAGGTCAGTAAAGATGACCTCAGTCACTGCAGTCAGTAAAGATGACCTCAGTCACAGCAGAGGTCAGTAAAGGTGACCTCAGTCACAGCAGAGGTCAGTAAAGGTGACCTCAGTCACTGCAGAGGTCAGTAAAGATGACCTCAGTCTCAGCAGAGGTCAGTAAAGGTGACCTCAGTCTCAGCAGAGGTCAGTAAAGATGACCTCAGTCACAGCAGTGGTCAGTAAAGATGACCTCAGTCACAGCAGTGGTCAGTAAAGATGACCTCAGTCTCAGCAGTGGTCAGTAAAGGTGATCTCAGTCACAGCAGTTGTCAGTAAAGGTGACTTCAGTCTCAGCAGAGGTCAGTAAAGATGATCTCAGTCACAGCAGTGGTCAGTAAATGTGACCTCAGTCTCAGCAGTGGTCAGTAAAGGTGACCTCAGTCACAGCAGTTGTCAGTAAAGGTGACTTCAGTCTCAGCAGTGGTCAGTAAAGATGATCTCAGTCACAGCAGTGGTCAGTAAAGATGACCTCAGTCACAGCAGTGGTCAGTAAAGATGACCTCAGTCTCAGCAGAGGTCAGTAAAGATGACCTCAGTCTCAGCAGTGGTCAGTAAAGATGACCTCAGTCTCAGCAGTGGTCAGTAAAGGTGACCTCAGTCACAGCAGAGGTCAGTAAAGATGACCTCAGTCTCAGCAGAGGTCAGTAAAGATGACCTCAGTCTCAGCAGAGGTCAGTAAAGATGACCTCAGTCACAGCAGAGGTCAGTAAAGGTGACCTCAGTCACAGCAGAGGTCAGTAAAGATGACATCAGTCTCAGCAGTGGTCAGTAAAGATGACCTCAGTCACAGCAGAGGTCAGTAAAGGTGACCTCAGTCACTGCAGAGGTCAGTAAAGATGACCTCAGTCTCAGCAGAGGTCAGTAAAGGTGACATCAGTCACTGCAGAGGTCAGTAAAGATGACCTCAGTCACAGCAGAGGTCAGTAAAGGTGACCTCAGTCTCAGCAGAGGTCAGTAAAGATGACCTCAGTCTCAGCAGTGGTCAGTAAAGGTGACCTCAGTCACAGCAGTGGTCAGTAAAGGTGACCTCAGTCTCAGCAGAGGTCAGTAAAGATGACCTCAGTCTCAGCAGAGGTCAGTAAAGATGACCTCAGTCACAGCAGTGGTCAGTAAAGGTGACCTCAGTCACAGCAGTGGTCAGTAAAGGTGACCTCAGTCTCAGCAGAGGTCAGTAAAGGTGACCTCAGTCACAGCAGTGGTCAGTAAAGATGATCTCAGTCACAGCAGTGGTCAGTAAAGATGACCTCAGTCTCAGCAGAGGTCAGTAAAGATGACCTCAGTCTCAGCAGAGGTCAGTAAAGATGACCTCAGTCACAGCAGAGGTCAGTAAAGATGACCTCAGTCTCAGCAGAGGTCAGTAAAGATGACCTCAGTCTCAGCAGAGGTCAGTAAAGATGACCTCAGTCACAGCAGTGGTCAGTAAAGATGACCTCAGTCTCAGCAGAGGTCAGTAAAGATGATCTCAGTCACAGCAGTGGTCAGTAAAGATGACCTCAGTCACAGCAGAGGTCAGTAAAGATGACCTCAGTCTCAGCAGAGGTCAGTAAAGATGACCTCAGTCTCAGCAGAGGTCAGTAAAGATGACCTCAGTCTCAGCAGTGGTCAGTAAAGATGACCTCAGTCTCAGCAGAGGTCAGTAAAGATGACCTCAGTCACAGCAGAGGTCAGTAAAGATGACCTCAGTCACAGCAGAGGTCAGTAAAGATGATCTCAGTCACAGCAGTGGTCAGTAAAGATGACCTCAGTCACAGCAGAGGTCAGTAAAGATGACCTCAGTCTCAGCAGTGGTCAGTAAAGATGACCTCAGTCTCAGCAGAGGTCAGTAAAGATGACCTCAGTCACAGCAGAGGTCAGTAAAGATGACCTCAGTCACAGCAGAGGTCAGTAAAGATGACCTCAGTCTCAGCAGAGGTCAGTAAAGATGACCTCAGTCACAGCAGAGGTCAGTAAAGATGACCTCAGTCTCAGCAGTGGTCAGTAAAGATGATCTCAGTCTCAGCAGTGGTCAGTAAAGATGACCGCAGTCACTGCAGTGGTCAGTAAAGATGATCTCAGTCTCAGCAGTGGTCAGTAAAGATGACCGCAGTCACTGCAGTGGTCAGTAAAGATGATTCCCATAACACACACCAGTACAAAACAGACGTTTATTTGGATTTTAGACACACACATACACTCACTCTCTCTCTCTCACGCACACACACACTCACTCACACACACACACACACACACTCACTCTCACACACTCACACACACACCCATTCAAAGATCAATCATAACTAAATATTTCAGAAAACTGGTGCATTTACAGAAACTGTGCAAACATGGAGAACACTCGTTTAAATATAATTATACACAATAAAATCATAAAACAAGAGAAATAAATACAGAGCTACATCTGTGGCCGGAGAAATCATCCAGAGCAAAATAAATAATATCATCAAATAAACATTAACAGTGAAAGTGCAACATCAAATCAATACAAGAACTATTATAACAAACAATCAGTCAAATGTGTTTCAAACGGTGCAATAACTGTTCCACACAGATCATTAGAGTGCATGTCGTCTGTTATCAAGTTACAAAGGATTATTAATCATATAAACATATTGACAATAAAGTGTTCATACCTGTAAAGAGTTAAAAATGTGTAGAAATCACAAAAAGTGTATTTGAATATACAAACTATTCCAGCAATTGCACAGACCAGCGAGAGAGAAGACCTGGAGCCGCTCGTCCCGCCGCGGGTGAGGACCTGTGCTGGTGTGTGTGTGTGTGTGTATCCCGGCTGATGAAGCGAGAGCCGCCCTGACCAGCAGGAACTGACCAGCGCTTCACTGCTGACCCTCAGTAACAGCCGTCCCGCCAGCTCCCGTCCCGCAGCGCACTCAGGGTCGCCAGACTCCTCGGAGGCGTCAGCAAACTGAGACCAGAGACACAAATCATGAGCCAGAACACAGCATCTGCACACACTCACACACACACTCACACACTCACACACTCACACACTCACACACACTCACTCACACACACTCACACACTCACACACTCACTCACACACACTCACACACACACACACACACACACACACACACACACACACACACACACACACACACACACACTCACACACACTCACACACTCACACACTCACTCACACACACTCACACACACACACACACACACACACACACACACACACACACACA
>JARQWZ010003820.1:55000-65000 GCA_033150135.1 Gobio occitaniae
CAGTGGCGGCTGGTCAATAGAGGGCACTGGGGCACCGCCCCCATCAAAATTCCAGAAATATACATGTATACAAAAATGATATAAAAGTGAAATAAAAATAAAATAGTTTACTCATACGATGTGCGGCTGTTAGTAAGAGCCTCAGCATTGAATAAAAACTGGCTTTGATGGGTTCACTATTTTATATGTTCTTCAATATGTTTCATGCGTGAGAATATAAAAATAAAACGTAAAAATATACGGGCAGCATGTGACCTGAAGCTGGTCTCTAATTGGTTTCTTAAAGATCCTCCTCCGGACGCAGGTCGCTGCGTCCCTGGCGAATCAGAATTGGATCGTGTTATTTTATCCAATCTGATTGGATAAAAGTCCAAATCACAGTCTTTGCTGTCCTAACTTAATTGACATAAGTACCAATGTAGAACATTATATAGAAACTGTGTCTATTCCTCGTTTAGTGAGGTCAAACATTAAATCTACTGTAGGATCTAGGAAAAATCTAATTGTGATTAAACCAGAAAATCTCAATATTAGTGAACAAAAACAATTTCTAAAACTAGGTCTTCTAAACATTAGATCGCTCACACCTAAGGCGGTTATTGTAAATGAAATGGTCACAGATAATAGTTTCGATGTACTTTGCCTTACTGAAACCTGGCTTAAGCCAAATGATTATTTGGGTCTTAATGAGTCTACTCCGCCAGGATACTGTTATAAGCATGAGCCCCGTCTGATTGGTCGTGGCGGCGGTGTTGCAACAATCTATAGAGATATTCTTAATGTTACCCAGAAAACAGGTCACAGGTTTAATTCGTTTGAAGTACTAGTGCTAAATGTTACGCTCTTAGATGTAAGAAAGAAATCCGTATTATCTCTAGCCTTGGCTACTGTATATAGACCTCCTCTAAACCAACAACATGTTTATTAGATCCAATACCCACTAAACTACTGAAAGAGTTGTTACCTGTAGTGGAAGAGCCTCTTCTCAATATTATTAACTCGTCTTTATCTTTAGGTCATGTTCCAAGAATATTCAAGTTGGCAGTCATAAAACCTCTCATTAAGAAGCCACAATTAGATCATAATAACCTAGCAAATTACAGACCAATTTCAAATCTTCCATTTATGTCTAAAATACTAGAAAAAGTTGTGTCCGCTCAATTGTGCTCTTTCTTGCAAGAAAATGATATCTATGAAAAATTTCAATCAGGATTCAGGCCGCATCACAGCACAGAAACTGTGCTCGTTAAAATCACAACAAAAAAAATGTTTTTACTTCTAGATTCTGACCAAGGCTGTATCTCAATACTAGTTCTACTCGATCTTAGTGCTGCGTTCAATACTATAGATCATAAAATACTCTTAGATCAACATTAAACTTACACTGGTGTTCAGGGACAGGCATTAAACTGGTTTAGATCGTATTTATCAGACCGCTACCATTGTGTCTGTCTAAATGGGGAAAAATCAAAGATAACATCAGTAGACTATGGGGTGCCGCAAGGATCCGTGCTAGGCCCTCTGCTATTCTCAATATATATGCTATGATGACACTCAATTATATATTTCATCACGACCAGATGAAAACGCTAAATTATCTAAACTGACAGCGTGTGTTGAAGATATTAAATACTGGATGACGTGTAATTTTCTGCTATTAAATTCAGAGGTATTACATATTGGTCCAAAACCTCTCGCAATACAACTTTAACTTGGAAGGATGTCCTGTCACTTTATCCACTACAGTAAAAGACCTGGGTGTTATATTAGACCGCAACTTGTCTTTCGAAAATCATATTTCATATGTTACAAGAACAGCATTTTTCCACCTTAGAAACATTGCTAAGCTACGTAACATGCTATCTATCTCTGATGCAGAAAAGTTAGTTCATGCATTCATGACCTCGAGACTAGATTACTGTAATGCTTTATTAGCTGGTTGTCCTGCATCATCAATAAACAAGCTACAGTTAGTCCAAAACGCAGCAGCTAGAGTTCTTACTAGGTCAAGAAAATATGATCATATAACACCAATTTTACCATCTCTACACTGGTTACCTATTAAGTTCCGTATCAATTACAAAGTATTGCTACTGACCTATAAAGCCCTAAATGGTTTAGCTCCAGTGTATTTAACGGATCTTCAATCCATCGCGCTCTTTAAGATCACTAAACTCGAGGCTTCTGGTCATTCCTAGGATATCTAAGTCCACTAAAGGAGGGAGGGCATTTTCACATTTAGCTCCTAAACTCTGGAATAGTCTTCCTGATATTGTTCGAGGTTCAGACTCGCTGTCCCAGTTTAAAACTAGATTAAAGACGCATCTCTTTACCCAAGCATTCACATTATAATTACCTTTTATAGTACAGTTAAATCGGATCAAAAGCATTAATATTCTGAACAGCAGCTATGCTAATTATTTCCCATCTGCTTTTCTGTTGTTATCTCGGGACACTAGTCGTGAGGTAACTAGTTCGTCAGCTCCAGTTTGTATCAGCCTCTCATGGAGACTTCAGATGCCCCAGTGATGAGACGACTTGACGCCTGTGAAGAGACGACTCGACACCTGTGAAGAGACGACTCGACGCCTGTGATGAGACGACTCGACGCCTGTGAAGAGACGACTCGACGCCTGTGAAGAGACGACTCGACGCCTGTGATGAGACGACTCGACACCTGTGAAGAGACGACTCAACGCCAGCGTTGTTATGGCCTAAAATAATACATGATTGATTAACTTATTCTAACATTTTTCTTTAACATTCTCTTTCTAACATTTTTCAATGTACATTTATGAAATGCACTCTCTGTAAAGCTGCTTTGAAACGATGTGTATTGTGAAAAGCGCAATACAAATAAATTTGAATTGAATTGAACTAAAGACTAAAGTTACAAAGTCCATCTCACTACAGCGGCTCTACAATAACTTTATGAAGACGAGAATAGTTTCTGTGCGCAAAAAAAAACCCTAAATAACGACTTATATAGTGATGACGATACTAAGTGTCGGTACTGAAGTTTTGTGGACAACAACGGGGGTAAGAGACCTCAAATATCTGAACAATGCAAACGTCATGACACTCCTGAGATGACGGACTTTAATCAGAGAGTTATTGAGAAATTTGCTGGCCTGACAGAAAGGAGAGCAAAATGTATGTTCAAGTGGTCAACATGCTTTTTTATTCTTTTGTTTTTCCTTTCCTCATTCAATTATATGTGGGAAATGAATGTGTAAAAAGATAAAAGTGAAGACACTGTTTTCTCTTTAATGCTTGAATTTAGTCAACATGCATCTTGATACTGAACCGCACCGAAAAAAAAACGCCCCACCAAAAATAATTACACCAGCCGCCACTGGTGTGAGACGTAAATTCTACATTTTTCAACCAAATATCGAAATAAATCTAATTATTAAACTAAATTAACCATATAAAGCAAATGACTGATCTAAAGCCCACACTGTCACTGTATGAGAATTGAAATGAACTGATGACATCAGCGTTTTCTCCAGAGCGGCTGAATAAAATTATGCTGCATTATTTTCCTGTTTAACACTGTGAAGCTGCTCTGAAACAATCTGCATTGTTAGAAGCGCTATATAAATAAAGTTGACTTGACTTGACTTGACTTGACGTACTGCAGGTCTGAAGACGCGTCAGCGCGCCGGACGAGTCGAAGCTCTGGCTGCTCCGCAGGGACACTGGGGACACTGGGGACACTGGGGACACTGGGACGGACGACAGCGCAGCGCTCAGCAGGTTCGGCATACTCCTCCTCAGCTTATCTGAAGAAACATCACTTCCTGTTAGCTCAGCCAATCACACACACACATGAAATAAACATGTTCTCCAGCAGATTAAAGCCCAGTTCCATCTGATGTGCTGTAAGAGGATTGAGACGCCGCAGAAAGTGTGTGTTTGTATTAAGACGCTTAAAGACATTCAGCAGCTGAACATCAGAGAGAGTTTTACCCATCAGCCATTCTGACAGCCGACAGGGAACATTCCCTTAATGTTTAAGAGTGATAACGTTCACATAACCAAGAAAAAATGCATCTAAAACATAAAAAAATAAACATTACATTAGCAAAACTTTCTAAGAACATGCTTTTGTCATGTTTAGTGTCATACTCAAATCACTTGTTAAAAAGTAATATTTGTGTTATTTTGTTCCCATTATCAGAATGTTTACAACACACTCATTGTAATTCTTTATATATGCACACACACTATATAGTCAGAAGTATTGAGCCGCTCCTCATCTCTGAGTTCAGGTGTTCAACACCTTCATGGCCACAGGTGTGTAACTCCAGCTCTAGGCCTGCAGACGCTTCTACACACATTAGAGAGAGAATGGGCCGCTCTCAGGAGTGTGTGTGTGTGTGTGTGTGTTCGCTTCTACACACATTAGAGAGAGAATGGGCCGCTCTCAGGAGTGTGTGTGTGTGTGTGTGTTCGCTTCTACACACATTAGAGAGAGAATGGGCCGCTCTCAGGAGTGTGTGTGTGTGTGTGTGTGTGTGTGTGTGTGTGTGTGTGTGTGTGTGTTCGCTTCTACACACATTAGAGAGAGAATGGGCCGCTCTCAGGAGTGTGTGTGTGTGTGTGTGTTCGCTTCTACACACATTAGAGAGAGAATGGGCCGCTCTCAGGAGTGTGTGTGTGTGTGTGTGTGTGTGTGTTTGTTCACTTCTACACACATTAGTGAGAGAATGGGCCGCTCTCAGGAGTGTGTGTGTGTGTGTTTGTTCACTTCTACACACATTAGTGAGAGAATGGGCCGCTCTCAGGAGTGTGTGTGTGTGTGTTTGTTCACTTCTACACACATTAGTGAGAGAATGGGCCGCTCTCAGGAGTGTGTGTGTGTGTGTTTGTTCACTTCTACACACATTAGTGAGAGAATGGGCCGCTCTCAGGAGTGTGTGTGTGTGTGTGTGTGTGTGTGTGTGTTCGCTTCTACACACATTAGAGAGAGAATGGGCCGCTCTCAGGAGTGTGTGTGTGTGTGTGTGTGTGTGTGTGTTCGCTTCTACACACATTAGTGAGAGAATGGGCCGCTCTCAGGAGTGTGTGTGTGTGTGTGTGTGTGTGTGTGTTCGCTTCTACACACATTAGAGAGAGAATGGGCCGCTCTCAGGAGTGTGTGTGTGTGTGTGTGTGTGTGTGTGTGTGTGTGTGTTCGCTTCTACACACATTAGTGAGAGAATGGGCCGCTCTCAGGAGTGTGTGTGTGTGTGTGTGTGTGTGTGTGTGTGTGTGTTCGCTTCTACACACATTAGTGAGAGAATGGGCCGCTCTCAGGAGTGTGTGTGTGTGTGTGTGTGTGTTTGTTCGCTTCTACACACATTAGTGAGAGAATGGGCCGCTCTCAGGAGTGTGTGTGTGTGTGTGTGTGTGTGTTCGCTTCTACACACATTAGTGAGAGAATGGGCCGCTCTCAGGAGTGTGTGTGTGTGTGTGTGTGTGTGTGTGTTCGCTTCTACACACATTAGTGAGAGAATGGGCCGCTCTCAGGAGTGTGTGTGTGTGTGTGTGTGTGTGTGTTCGCTTCTACACACATTAGAGAGAGAATGGGCCGCTCTCAGGAGTGTGTGTGTGTGTGTGTGTGTGTGTGTGTGTGTTCGCTTCTACACACATTAGAGAGAGAATGGGCCGCTCTCAGGAGTGTGTGTGTGTGTGTGTGTGTGTGTGTGTTCGCTTCTACACACATTAGAGAGAGAATGGGCCGCTCTCAGGAGTGTGTGTGTGTGACAGAGTGGGGTCAGCGCATGCTGAGGGTCACAGAAGTGGCCAACTTTCTGCAGAGTCAAGAGCTCCAGACCTCCAAACTCCTGTGTCCTTCAGATGAGCTCAAGAACAGTGTGTAGAGCTTCATGGAATTGGTTTCCATGGCCGAGCAGCTCATCCAAGCCTTACATCACCAAGTGCAATGCAAAGCGTGGGATGCAGTGGGGTAAAGTGCGCCGCCACTGGACTCTAGAGCAGTGGAGACGTGTTCTCTGAGTGACCAATCACGCTTCTCTGTCTGACAATCCCATGGACGAGTCTGGGTTTGGCGGTTGCCAGGGGAACGGGACTTGCCTGACTGCATTGTGCCAAGTGTAAAGTTTGGTGGAGGGGGGATTATGGGGTGGGGTTGTTTTCAGGGGTTAGCTCCAGTGAAAGGAACTCTTAATGCAAGGCATTTTGGACAATTTCATGCTCCCATTTTTGTGGGCCCAGTTTGGGGACGGCCCCTTCCTGTCCCAGCATGACTGCTCCAGTGCTCAAAGCGTCTCCATAAAGACATGATGAGGAGTTTGGTGTGGAGGAACTGGACTGGCCTGCACAGAGTCCTGACCTCAACCCCATAGAACAGCTTTGGGATGAATTAGAGCGGAGACTGAGAGCCAGGCCTTCTCGTCCAACATCACTAATGAAGAATCCCCATAAACACACTCCTAAACCTTGAGGAAAGAAGAGCAGAAGAGCTGAAGCTGTTAGAGCTGAGACTCCAGATTAAACCCTACAGATGAAGAATGGGAAGCTCATGTGTGTGTGAAGGGGCGGCACAACACTTCTGCTGATAGAGTGTATGTCTTAATTAAAACATTAAAGTGTATTAACTTACTCTCATATTCAACTGATTTCCGCAGTCGATGGCCGGAGGATTACAAACACAATACACACACACACACACAGGAAGTAGAACAGCGACAGAAACACAAGAGAATGAGCTTTTAATCAGCGCAGGTCAGTCTGGGGCTTATGGGTAAAAACAGCCTTAACACCTTCAACAATCCTCAGCTCTAGATCAACACCACAAACAATATTATTATAAACGTCCCGCTATACGAGGATGAAGATTCACGTCTGGAAATCTCATTGATTTCAGCTGTACACACACACACACACACACACACACGTTTCTTTTTGTGAAATGTGAGGACATTCCATAGGCGTAATGGTTTTTATACCGTACAAACCGTATTTTCTATCCCCTTACACTGACCCTAAACCTACCCATCACACACACACACACACACACACACACACACACACACACACACACACACACACACTGCCCCTGCCCCTAAACCTACCCATCACACACACACACACACACACACACTGCCCCTGCCCCTAAACCTACCCATCACACACACACACACACACACACACACTGCCCCTGCCCCTAAACCTACCCATCACACACACACACACACACACACACACACACACTGCCGCTGCCCCTAAACCTACCCATCACACACACACACACACACACTGCCCCTAAACCTACCCATCACACACACACACACACACTGCCCCTGCCCCTAAACCTACCCATCACACACACACACACACACACACACACTCCAGTGTAGATCAGATGTTCTCTATGTGAATATATAGTAAAGTGTAATTTATTCCTGTCCAATCTGACCTCTGACCTCTGTGTGTGTTAATGATCCTCACCTGAGCTGCTCCTGAGGCCGTTGCTCTCGCCGCCGGGCGTCTGCGCGGGTGTGTGTGTGTGTGTGTGTGTGTGCGCTGCGCTGGAGAGAGACGTGCTGCTGCGCCTCCAGTCCCTGATGCTGCTGAAGGTGTGTGAGTGCGGCAGGGCTCCGGCGCGGCTCAGGCGCGGCTGCGGCGGCGGCAACTGGCCGTACTCTTCATCCTCATCCTCATCCTCCTCTTCCTCGTCCAGCTGGGAGTCGCTGCGCTGGCCGAACTGGAAGGAGAAGCTGGCGCTGCGGCGGTTATTAGAGGAAGAAGAAGAGCAGCTGGCGAAGTCCTGACGCAGACCTGAGAGGAAATACCACAGATCTTCACTATCACACACTCATCACCAAACTCCCCATAACTGACGGATTCATAACAGTTTTTCCTGAAATGTTATTTTTAACTCTTGTGTTGAAGGTCAGATAGAAAACTGAAATTGAGACAATTCGTCCCGTGTGGTCATGAGCAGAGCTGAGGAATGAGTGGACGAGCGGTCTGATGTTTACACAAAATCAGAACAATTTATGAGTTTTTTTATGTCCATGTTTTCTGATTTTCATGCATTTGTCAGACGCTTTCATCCAAAGAAATGTGCAGATTTGTATCAGTTGAAGGACGTTAAACTCACTGGGAATCGGACGATGATTTTTGACGTTTCTAGTGTTTGAGCTTCAGGAAAACACACACAAATAAAACAAAAAACTCTACATTTTACATTTTAAATAAAAAAAAGATTATATTATTAATTTGTTTAAAGGGATCCTCGGGTGTTAAGACTTGTATGGCTTAAAGGATTAGTTCACTTTTAAATAAACTTTAGCTGATAGTTTACTCACCCCCATGTCATCCAAGATGTCCATGTCTTTCTTTCTGCAGTCGAAAAGAAATGAAGGTTTTTGATGAAAACATTCCAGGGTTGTTCTCCATATAATGGACTTCAATGGGCTCCAAACGGGTCAATAACTTCCGGAGAGTGAGGTCAAAATACGAGCGTGGTCATAGATGTATCGATTGTAGATGCCTCATTCTACTGATTTGTGCAGGTGCTAATGAGGCATCTACGTATACATCTATGACCACGCTCGCATTTTGACCTCACTCTCCGGAAGTTATGGCTGAGCTCAGAGATGATCACGTTCGTCTGATAAGAGGTAAAATAATAGCATAAATACTGCTGGGTTTCTCTCAGAAACTGATGGTTTGTCTAGAACAGACCCTTATTCATCATCTGGTGTCGTTTAAAGCAGCACTGAAACTGTCATTTGGACCTTGACCCGTTTGGGGCCCATTGAAGTCCATTATATGGAGAAAAACCCTGGAATGTTTTCATCAAAAACCTTCATTTCGACTGCAGAAAGAAAGACATGGACATCTTGGATGAGATGAGGGTGAGGAAATTATCAGCAAAAGTTTATTTAGAAGTGAACTAATCCTTTAATATAACATAAATGATGTCTCTTACTGAAATATGTAGTAGAAAACCCAATAAAGATCCACGTTATTTAAAAAATCCATAATATTTGGACAATGGGCGGCCATTTTGTTTTCGAGTTGTGTTGTGGTAAGAATAGCTGCGGGTAGAGCCAGTGGATTGCAGAGTGCAGCCATTCCACGTCATCAACCTAGAACGCAAACAAAATGGCCGCCCATTGTCCAAATCAGAGCCATAGAAAAAGGGTGTGTCTCCCTCAGCTGTAGTTCAGTAGTCAGAGCACTGATCTGGGATCAGCCCATTGCCTAATGTCCTGATCAGAGCCCTGAGGACTGAACTGCAGCTGATGGAGACGCATGCAACGAGAGTTGCGACACTTTTTGATCACATTAAGTGTTGTAGCCTATCACGGGCATTTCTGTTGAAAATAATGACCAGTCACATGTTTAATTTACCAGTAATAAGTTTTATACAGTCTCAAAATGCTGAATTAATTTTAGTGCAAGTTTACGTTTGACACAAATCTTCCCATTATCGCCAAATCCTCTCATCATCACAAACAAAAGCACAGACACGATTCAAATAAAGATTTATTGTGTAGTTTAATAAGAAGTTTTTGTTTTTCATGAGACATAACACTTCAGTACAAATACATGAATAAATGAATGATTCCAGCATATACAGAATTTAACCCAAGAAAGAAGTTTTAAATAGTGTAAAAAAAAAACAGGGCAACCAATTTAATTCGTAACTCTGTTTTTCAACGCCTCTGATCCAAATATATAATGGATTTTTTAAATAAAATAGATCTTTCATGGGTTTTCTACAACATATTTCAGTAAGAGACATCACTCATGATATATTAAGCCACACAAGTCTGACAATACATTTAAAAAAAATATTTGTTGTCATGTTTATTTTGTGGTAAAGTGTGAGAGTATTAATATTAAACGTTTTTGCCTGATCTCTTTTGGTTTTTGTGATTTTTCGCCAAGCTTTTAGGAGTGAGATGATGTATAAACCAAACTCACGCCTTTAAAGGAACACTATTTTTAAAAATAGGCTCATTTTCGTCTCCTCTAG
>JARQWZ010003820.1:67500-77500 GCA_033150135.1 Gobio occitaniae
GTCTAACCCAGGCCGAATATAGCAGCGAGTCAGACGCCAGCGCTAGTGTTGGGTTGCTAACAGGTTAGCGCTGTGAATGTGACACAGGGTTGATTTAGCTGAGTAACGAGCTTATGTCTAAATCCTGAACGCATTACAACCTGTGTGTGTTTGAGCTGTCCGTCACACACACTCACATTTACATATTCATGAGTGGCTCCGCCCCCTCAGACTGGACTTCACTGGCTCTACACGGGACGCTGAGATGTTGTGGAGGTTTGTGAGTGTGTGAAAGTGTGTCATAAAACAGTCGTGATGCCGCATTAATCTGTGTGTGTGTGTGTGTGTGTGTGTACGGGCCGTATTAAGACACAGAGCTCACACTAATCCTGCTGGACGACAGTGGCATCATCAGCTTAGACCGCTGACCCCGCTGACCCCGACTGACCCCGCTGACCCCGACTGACCCCGACTGACCCCTACTGACCCCCACAACAGTTCAACAAGAGAAAGATCCCCCTGTCTTCACGGACTCGCCCTCATGCTGTTCCAAACACACCTGTAGAGATACTGGGAACATTGGGGATGCGTGGAGCAGAACCTACCGGTGTCCAGTCTGTGGCCGAGCGAGAGTCTGGCGGAGTCCAGCTGATCCAGGACCTGCCGGCCCCACTGAAGAGCGCTGACCCCGGAGCGCTGAGAGCCCGGACACACAAACAGCCTGAAGACACACAACCAGAGAGAGGGAATAATGCATCACTCATCTGTGCATAAATCAGTGTGTGATCAAGAGAACAACATCAACACTTCATAGTGAAGAACATCAGTAATAAACTGAGAGTGGCTGTTTCCCTCCATCATAAAACACACACACACACACTCAGAGCATCAGGCGAAACACACACACACACTCACCTTCAGAGCGTCAGACGAAACACACACTCACCCTCAGAGCGTCAGGCGAAACACACACTCACACACACACACACACACTCACACTCAGAGCGTCAGGCAAAACACACACACACACACACACACACACACACACACACTCAAACTCAGAGCGTCAGGCGAAACACACACACACACTCACCCTCAGAGTGTCAGGCGAAACACACACACACACACACTCACCCTCAGAGCGTCAGGCAAAACACACACACACACACACTCACACTCAGAGCGTCAGGCAAAACACAAAAACACTCAAGAGCGTCAGGCGAAACACACACACACACACACACACACTCAAACTCAGAGCGTCAGGCGAAACTCACACACACACTCACCCTCAGAGCGTCAGGCAAAACACACACACTCACCCTCAGAGCGTCAGGCGAAACACACACACACACTCACACTCAGAGCGTCAGGGAAAACACACACACACACACACTCACACTCAGAGCGTCAGGCAAAACACACACACACTCAAGAGCGTCAGGCGAAACACACACACACACACACACACACACTCACACTCAGAGCGTCAGGCAAAACACACACACACACACTCAAGAGCATCAGGCGAAACACACACACACACACACACTCACCCTCAGAGCGTCAGGCGAAACACACACACACTCAAGAGCGTCAGGCGAAACACACACACACACACACTCAGAGCGTCAGGCGAAACACACACACACACTCACCCTCAGAGCGTCAGGCGAAACACACACACACACACACACACACTCACCCTCAGAGTGTCAGGCGAAACACACACACACACACACCCTCAGAGCGTCAGGCGAAACACACACACACACACACTCACCCTCAGAGTGTCAGGCGAAAAACACACACACACACACACACACACTCACCCTCAGAGCGTCAGGCGAAACACACACACACACACACACTCAGAGTGTCAGGCGAAACACACACACACACCCTCAGAGCGTCAGGCGAAACACACACACACTCACCCTCAGAGCGTCAGGCGAAACACACACACTCACACTCAGAGTGTCAGGCGAAACACACACACACCCTCAGAGTGTCAGGTGAAACACACACACACACACCCTCAGAGCGTCAGGCGAAACACACACACACTCAAGAGCGTCAGGCGAAACACACACACACACACACTCAGAGCGTCAGGCGAAACACACACACACACTCACCCTCAGAGCGTCAGGCGAAACACACACACACACACACACACACACTCACCCTCAGAGTGTCAGGCGAAACACACACACACACACACCCTCAGAGCGTCAGGCGAAACACACACACACACACACTCACCCTCAGAGTGTCAGGCGAAAAACACACACACACACACACACACACTCACCCTCAGAGCGTCAGGCGAAACACACACACACACACACACTCAGAGTGTCAGGCGAAACACACACACACACCCTCAGAGCGTCAGGCGAAACACACACACACTCACCCTCAGAGCGTCAGGCGAAACACACACACTCACACTCAGAGTGTCAGGCGAAACACACACACACCCTCAGAGTGTCAGGTGAAACACACACACACACACCCTCAGAGCGTCAGGCGAAACACACACACTCACACTCAGAGCGTCAGGCGAAACACACACACACACACACACACTCACCCTCAGAGCGTCAGGCGAAACACACACACTCACACTCAGAGTGTCAGGCGAAACACACACACACACACGCACACACACACACACACACACACCCTAAGAACGTCAGGCGAAACACACACACTCACACTCAGAGTGTCAGGCGAAACACACACACACTCACCCTCAGAGCGTCAGGCGAAACACACACACACACACACACACACACACTCACCCTCAGAGCGTCAGGCGAAACACACACACACACACACTCACCCTCAGAGCGTCAGGCGAAACACACACACTCACACTCAAGAGTGTCAGGCGAAACACACACACACCCTCAGAGCGTCAGGCGAAACACACACACTCACACTCAAGAGTGTCAGGTGAAACACACACACACCCTCAGAGTGTCAGGCGAAACACACACACTCACACTCAGCGTGTCAGGCGAAACACACACACTCACACTCAGAGTGTCAGGCGAAACACACACACACTCACCCTCAGAGCGTCAGGCGAAACACACACACACACACTCACCCTCAGAGCGTCAGGCGAAACACACACACTCACACTCAGAGTGTCAGGCGAAACACACACACACACACTCACCCTCAGAGCGTCAGGCGAAACACACACACTCACACTCAGAGTGTCAGGCGAAACACACACACACACACACACACACACACACACACCCTAAGAACGTCAGGCGAAACACACACACACACACACACACACACTCACACTCAGAGCGTCAGGCAAAACACACACACACACACTCAAGAGCATCAGGCGAAACACACACACACACACACACTCACCCTCAGAGCGTCAGGCGAAACACACACACACTCAAGAGCGTCAGGCGAAACACACACACACACTCACCCTCAGAGCGTCAGGCGAAACACACACACACACACACTCACCCTCAGAGTGTCAGGCGAAACACACACACACACACACCCTCAGAGCGTCAGGCGAAACACACACACACACACACTCACCCTCAGAGTGTCAGGCGAAAAACACACACACACACACACACTCACCCTCAGAGCGTCAGGCGAAACACACACACACACACACTCAGAGTGTCAGGCGAAACACACACACACACCCTCAGAGCGTCAGGCGAAACACACACACACTCACCCTCAGAGCGTCAGGCGAAACACACACACTCACACTCAGAGTGTCAGGCGAAACACACACACACCCTCAGAGTGTCAGGTGAAACACACACACACACACCCTCAGAGCGTCAGGCGAAACACACACACTCACACTCAGAGTGTCAGGCGAAACACACACACACACTCACCCTCAGAGCGTCAGGCGAAACACACACACTCACACTCAGAGTGTCAGGCGAAACACACACACACACACGCACACACACACACACACACACACCCTAAGAACGTCAGGCGAAACACACACACTCACACTCAGAGTGTCAGGCGAAACACACACACACTCACCCTCAGAGCGTCAGGCGAAACACACACACACACACACACACACACACACTCACCCTCAGAGCGTCAGGCGAAACACACACACACACACACTCACCCTCAGAGCGTCAGGCGAAACACACACACTCACACTCAAGAGTGTCAGGCGAAACACACACACACCCTCAGAGCGTCAGGCGAAACACACACACTCACACTCAAGAGTGTCAGGTGAAACACACACACACCCTCAGAGTGTCAGGCGAAACACACACACTCACACTCAGCGTGTCAGGCGAAACACACACACTCACACTCAGAGTGTCAGGCGAAACACACACACACTCACCCTCAGAGCGTCAGGCGAAACACACACACACACACACTCACCCTCAGAGCGTCAGGCGAAACACACACACTCACACTCAGAGTGTCAGGCGAAACACACACACACACACTCACCCTCAGAGCGTCAGGCGAAACACACACACTCACACTCAGAGTGTCAGGCGAAACACACACACACACACACACACACACACACACACCCTAAGAACGTCAGGCGAAACACACACACTCACACTCAGAGCGTCAGGCGAAACACACGCACACACACACACTCACCCTCAGAGCGTCAGGCGAAACACACACACACACACACACACACACTCACCCTCAGAGCGTCAGGCGAAACACACACACTCACACCCTCAGAGCGTCAGGCGAAACACACACACTCACACTCAAGAGTGTCAGGCGAAACACACACACACCCTCAGAGCGTCAGGCGAAACACACACACTCACACTCAGCGTGTCAGGCGAAACACACACACTCACCCTCAGAGCGTCAGGCGAAACACACACACTCACACTCAGAGCGTCAGGCGAAACACACACACACACACACTCACCCTCAGAGCGTCAGGCGAAACACACACACTCACACTCAGAGTGTCAGGCGAAACACACACACACACACTCACCTCAGAGCGTCAGGCGAAACACACACACTCACACTCAGAGTGTCAGGCGAAACACACACACTCACCCTCAGAGTGTCAGGCGAAACACACACACTCACCCTCAGAGCGTCAGGCGAAACACACACACACACACACACTCACCCTCAGAGCGTCAGGCGAAACACACACACTCACACTCAGAGTGTCAGGCGAAACACACACACACACACACACACACACACTCACCCTCAGAGCGTCAGGCGAAACACACACTCACACTCAGAGTGTCAGGCGAAACACACACACACACACCCTAAGAACGTCAGGCGAAACACACACACTCACACTCAGAGTGTCAGGCGAAACACACACACACTCACCCTCAGAGCGTCAGGCGAAACACACACACACACACACACACTCACCCTCAGAGCGTCAGGCGAAACACACACACACACACTCACCCTCAGAGCGTCAGGCGAAACACACACACTCACACCCTCAGAGCGTCAGGCGAAACACACACACTCACACTCAAGAGTGTCAGGCGAAACACACACACACCCTCAGAGCGTCAGACGAAACACACACACTCACACTCAGCGTGTCAGGCGAAACACACACACTCACACTCAGAGTGTCAGGCGAAACACACACACACTCACCCTCAGAGCGTCAGGCGAAACACACACACACACACACACTCACCCTCAGAGCGTCAGGCGAAACACACACACACACACACACACACACACTCACCCTCAGAGCGTCAGGCGAAACACACACACACACACACTCACCCTCAGAGCGTCAGGCGAAACACACACACACACACACTCACCCTCAGAGCGTCAGGCGAAACACACACACTCACCCTCAGAGTGTCAGGCGAAACACACACACACACACTAACCCTCAGAGCATCAGGCGAAACACACACACACTCACCCTCAGAGCGTCATGCGAAACACACACACACACACACACTCACCCTCAGAGCATCAGGCGAAACACACACACACACACACTCACCCTCAGAGCGTCAGGCGAAACACACACACACACACACACACTCACCCTCAGAGCGTCAGGCGAAACACACACACACACAGTCACCCTCACAGTGTCAGGCGAAACACACACACACTCACCCTCAGAGCGTCAGGCGAAACACACACACACACACACACACTCACACTCAGAGCGTTAGGAGAAACACACACACACACACACCCTCAGAGCGTCAGGCAAAACACACACACTCAAGAGCGTCAGGCGAAACACACACACACACACACCCTCAGAGCTTCAGGCGAAACACACACACACACTCACCCTCAGAGCGTCAGGCGAAACACACACACTCACCCTCAGAGCGTCAGGCAAAACACACACACACTCACCCTCAGAGCGTCAGGCGAAACACACACACACACACACACACTCACCCTCAGAGTGTCAGGCGAAACACACACACACACACACCCTCAGAGCATCAGGCGAAACACACACACACACACACACTCACCCTCAGAGTGTCAGGCGAAAAACACACACACACACACACACACACACACTCACCCTCAGAGCGTCAGGCGAAACACACACACACACACACACACACACTCAGAGCGTCAGGCGAAACACACACACTCACACTCAGAGTGTCAGGCGAAACACACACACACACACCCTCAGAGCGTCAGGCGAAACACACACACACTCACCCTCAGAGCGTCAGGCGAAACACACACACTCACACTCAGAGTGTCAGGCGAAACACACACACACACACACTCACCCTCAGAGCGTCAGGCGAAACACACACACTCACACTCAGAGTGTCAGGCGAAACACACACACACACACACCCTAAGAACGTCAGGCGAAACACACACACTCACACTCAGAGTGTCAGGCGAAACACACACACACTCACCCTCAGAGCGTCAGGCGAAACACACACACACACACACACACACACACACTCACCCTCAGAGCGTCAGGCGAAACACACACACACACACACTCACCCTCAGAGCGTCAGGCGAAACACACACACTCACACTCAAGAGTGTCAGGCGAAACACACACACACCCTCAGAGCGTCAGGCGAAACACACACACTCACACTCAAGAGTGTCAGGCGAAACACACACACACCCTCAGAGCGTCAGGCGAAACACACACACTCACACTCAGCGTGTCAGGCGAAACACACACACTCACACTCAGAGTGTCAGGCGAAACACACACACACTCACCCTCAGAGCGTCAGGCGAAACACACACACACACACACACTCACCCTCAGAGCGTCAGGCGAAACACACACACTCACACTCAGAGTGTCAGGCGAAACACACACACACACACACACAATCACCCTCAGAGCGTCAGGCGAAACACACACACTCACACTCAGAGTGTCAGGCGAAACACACACACACACACACACACACACCCTAAGAACGTCAGGCGAAACACACACACTCACACTCAGAGCGTCAGGCGAAACACACACACACACACACTCACCCTCAGAGCGTCAGGCGAAACACACACACACACACTCACCCTCAGAGCGTCAGGCGAAACACACACACTCACACCCTCAGAGCGTCAGGCGAAACACACACACTCACACTCAAGAGTGTCAGGCGAAACACACACACACCCTCAGAGCGTCAGGCGAAACACACACACTCACACTCAGCGTGTCAGGCGAAACACACACACTCACCCTCAGAGCGTCAGGCGAAACACACACACACACACACTCACCCGCAGAGCGTCAGGCGAAACACACACACTCACACTCAGAGTGTCAGGCGAAACACACACACACACACACACACACTCACCCTCAGAGCGTCAGGCGAAACACACACACTCACACTCAGAGTGTCAGGCGAAACACACACACACACACACACACACCCTAAGAACGTCAGGCGAAACACACACACTCACACTCAGAGTGTCAGGCGAAACACACACACACTCACCCTCAGAGCGTCAGGCGAAACACACACACACACACACACACACACACTCACCCTCAGAGCGTCAGGCGAAACACAAACACACACACACACACACACTCACCCTCAGAGCGTCAGGCGAAACACACACACTCACACCCTCAGAGCGTCAGGCGAAACACACACACTCACACTCAAGAGTGTCAGGCGAAACACACACACACCCTCAGAGCGTCAGACGAAACACACACACTCACACTCAGCGTGTCAGGCGAAACACACACACTCACACTCAGAGTGTCAGGCGAAACACACACACACTCACCCTCAGAGCGTCAGGCGAAACACACACACACACACACACACTCACCCTCAGAGCGTCAGGCGAAACACACACACACACACACACTCACCCTCAGAGCGTCAGGCGAAACACACACACACACACTCACCCTCAGAGCGTCAGGCGAAACACACACACACACTCACCTTCAGAGCATCAGGCGAAACACACACACTCACCCTCAGAGTGTCAGGCGAAACACACACACACACTCACCCTCAGAGCGTCAGGCGAAACACACACACACACACACTCACCCTCAGAGCGTCAGGCGAAACACACACACACACTCACCCTCAGAGCGTCAGGCGAAACACACACACTCACCCTCAGAGTGTCAGGCGAAACACACACACACACTAACCCTCAGAGCATCAGGCGAAACACACACACACTCACCCTCAGAGCGTCATGCGAAACACACACACACACACACACACTCACCCTCAGAGCATCAGGCGAAACACACACACACACACTCACCCTCAGAGCGTCAGGCGAAACACACACACACACACACACACACACTCACCCTCAGAGTGTCAGGCGAAACACACACACACTCACCCTCAGAGCGTCAGGCAAAACACACACACACACACACTCACACTCAGAGCGTTAGGAGAAACACACACACACACACACCCTCAGAGCGTCAGGCAAAACACACACACTCAAGAGCGTCAGGCGAAACACACACACACACACACCCTCAGAGCTTCAGGCGAAACACACACACACACTCACCCTCAGAGCGTCAGGCGAAACACACACACACACTCACCCTCAGAGCGTCAGGCGAAACACACACACACACTCACCCTCAGAGCGTCAAGCGAAACACACACACACTCAGAGCGCCAGGCGAAACACACACACACTCAGAGCGCCAGGCGAAACACACACACACACTCAGTGCGTCAGACGAAACACACACACTCAGAGCGCCAGGCGAAACACACACACACACTCAGCGCGTCAGGCGAAACACACACACTCAGAGCGCCAGGCGAAACACACACACACTCAGTGCGTCAGACGAAACACACACACTCAGAGCGCCAGGCGAAACACACACACACACCTTCAGTGTGTCAGGCGAAACACACACACACTCAGTGCGTCAAGCGAAACACACACACACACTCAGTACGTCAGGCGAAACACACACACATTCAGTGTGTCAGGCAAAACACACACACACTCAGAGCGTCAAGCGAAACACACACACTCAGTGCGTCAAGCGAAACACACATACTCACTGCATCAGGCAAAACACACACACTCAGAGTGTCAAGCGAAACACACACACTCAGTGCATCAGGCAAAACACACACACTCAGAGTGTCAAGCGAAACACACACACTCAGTCATTATTCAGATCAGTGATGATGTTGAATCATCTAAAGCAGACGCTGAGGAATCCTTTTAGACGTCAGTAATCTTCACTCACTTCACTCAACACTGAACTGAATCAACACTGATCTGAATCAACACTGATCTGAATCAACACTGATCTGAATCAACACTGATCTGTATCAACACTGATCTGAATCAACACTGAACTGAATCAACACTGATCTGTATCAACACTGATCTGAATCAATACTGAACTGAATCAACACTGATCTGTATCAACACTGAATCTGAATCAACACTGATCTGAATCAACACTGATCTGTATCAACAC
>JARQWZ010003820.1:82500-100000 GCA_033150135.1 Gobio occitaniae
TGGTCAGTGATGGTCAGTGATGTCAGAGATGGTCAGTGATGGTCAGAGATGGTCAGAGATGGTCAGTGATGGTCAGTGATGGTCAGTGATGTCAGAGATGGTCAGTGATGGTCAGTGATGTCAGAGATGGTCAGTGATGGTCAGAGATGGTCAGTGATGGACAGTGATGTCAGAGACGGTCAGTGATGGTCAGAGATGGTCAGTGATGGTCAGTGATGGTCAGTGATGTCAGAGATGGTCAGTGATGGTCAGAGATGGTCAGTGATGTCAGAGATGGTCAGTGATGGTCAGTGATGGACAGTGATGTCAGAGATGGTCAGTGATGGTCAGAGATGGTCAGTGATGGTCAGTGATGGTCAGTGATGTCAGAGATGGTCAGTGATGGTCAGAGATGGTCAGTGATGTCAGAGATGGTCAGTGATGGTCAGTGATGGACAGTGATGTCAGAGACGGTCAGTGATGGTCAGAGATGGTCAGTGATGGTCAGAGATGGTCATAGATGGTCAGTGATGGTCAGAGATGGTCATAGATGGTCAGTGATGGTCAGTGATGGTCAGTGATGTCAGAGATGGTCAGTGATGGTCAGAGATGGTCAGAGATGGTCAGTGATGTTAGAGATGGTCAGTGATGGTCAGAGATGGTCAGAGATGGTCAGTGATGTCAGAGATGGTCAGTGATGGTCAGTGATGGTCAGTGATGTCAGAGATGGTCAGTGATGGTCAGAGATGGTCAGTGATGTCAGAGATGGTCAGTGATGGTCAGTGATGGTCAGTGATGTCAGAGATGGTCAGTGATGTCAGTGATGGTCAGTGATGGTCAGTGATGTCAGAGATGGTCAGTGATGGTCAGAGATGGTCAGTGATGGTCAGAGATGGTCAGAGATGGTCAATGATGGTCAGAGATGGTCAGTGATGGTCAGAGATGGTCATAGATGGTCAGTGATGGTCAGAGATGGTCATAGATGGTCAGTGATGGTCAGTGATGGTCAGTGATGTCAGAGATGGTCAGTGATGGTCAGAGATGGTCAGAGATGGTCAGTGATGTTAGAGATGGTCAGTGATGGTCAGAGATGGTCAGAGATGGTCAGTGATGTCAGAGATGGTCAGAGATGGTCAGTGGTGGTCAGTGATGGTCAGAGATGGTCAGAGATGGTCAGTGATGGTCAGTGATGGTCAGAGATGGTCAGTGATGGTCAGAGATGGTCAGTGATGGTCAGAGATGGTCAGAGATGGTCAGTGATGGACAGTGATGGTCAGAGATGGTCAGAGACGGTCAGTGATGGTCAGTGATGGTCAGAGATGGTCAGAGATGGTCAGTGATGGTCAGTGATGTCAGAGATGGTCAGTGATGGTCAGAGATGGTCAGTGATGGTCAGAGATGGTCAGTGATGTCAGAGATGGTCAGTGATGGTCAGTGATGGTCAGTGATGGTCAGTGATGTCAGAGATGGTCAGTGATGTCAGTGATGGTCAGTGATGGTCAGAGATGGTCAGAGATGGTCAGTGATGTTAGAGATGGTCAGTGATGGTCAGAGATGGTCAGAGATGGTCAGTGATGTCAGAGATGGTCAGAGATGGTCAGTGGTGGTCAGTGATGGTCAGTGATGGTCAGAGATGGTCAGTGATGGTCAGAGACGGTCAGTGATGGTCAGAGATGGTCAGTGATGGTCAGAGATGGTCAGAGATGGTCAGTGATGGTCAGTGATGGTCAGTGATGTCAGAGATGGTCAGTGATGGTCAGAGATGGTCAGTGATGGTCAGAGATGGTCAGTGATGTCAGAGATGGTCAGTGATGGTCAGTGATGTCAGAGATGGTCAGTGATGTCAGTGATGGTCAGTGATGGTCAGTGATGTCAGAGATGGTCAGTGATGGTCAGAGATGGTCAGTGATGGTCAGAGATGGTCAGAGATGGTCAATGATGGTCAGTGATGGTCAGTGATGGTCAGAGATGGTCAGTGATGGACAGTGATGTCAGAGACGGTCAGTGATGGTCAGAGATGGTCAGTGATGGTCAGAGATGGTCATAGATGGTCAGTGATGGTCAGAGATGGTCATAGATGGTCAGTGATGGTCAGTGATGGTCAGTGATGTCAGAGATGGTCAGTGATGGTCAGAGATGGTCAGAGATGGTCAGTGATGTTAGAGATGGTCAGTGATGGTCAGAGATGGTCAGAGATGGTCAGTGATGTCAGAGATGGTCAGAGATGGTCAGTGGTGGTCAGTGATGGTCAGTGATGGTCAGAGATGGTCAGAGATGGTCAGTGATGGTCAGTGATGGTCAGAGATGGTCAGTGATGGTCAGAGATGGTCAGAGATGGTCAGTGATGGTCAGAGATGGTCAGTGATGGTCAGAGATGGTCAGTGTTGGTCAGTGATGGTCAGTGATGGTCAGAGATGGTCAGAGATGGTCAGTGATGGACAGTGATGGTCAGAGATGGTCAGAGACGGTCAGTGATGGTCAGAGATGGTCAGTGATGGTCAGAGATGGTCAGAGATGGTCAGTGATGGTCAGTGATGTCAGAGATGGTCAGTGATGGTCAGAGATGGTCAGTGATGGTCAGAGATGGTCAGTGATGTCAGAGATGGTCAGTGATGGTCAGTGATGGTCAGTGATGGTCAGTGATGTCAGAGATGGTCAGTGATGTCAGTGATGGTCAGTGATGGTCAGTGATGGTCAGTGATGTCAGAGATGGTCAGTGATGGTCAGAGATGGTCAGTGATGGTCAGAGATGGTCAGAGATGGTCAATGATGGTCAGTGATGGTCAGTGATGGTCAGAGATGGTCAGAGATGGTCAGTGATGGACAGTGATGTCAGAGACGGTCAGTGATGGTCAGAGATGGTCAGTGATGGTCATAGATGGTCAGAGATGGTCATAGATGGTCAGTGATGGTCAGTGATGGTCAGTGATGGTCAGAGATGGTCAGTGATGGTCAGAGATGGTCAGTGATGTTAGAGATGGTCAGTGATGGTCAGAGATGGTCAGAGATGGTCAGTGATGTCAGAGATGGTCAGAGATGGTCAGTGGTGGTCAGTGATGGTCAGTGATGGTCAGAGATGGTCAGAGATGGTCAGTGATGGTCAGAGATGGTCAGTGATGGTCAGAGATGGTCAGTGATGGTCAGAGATGGTCAGTGATGGTCAGAGATGGTCAGTGATGTCAGAGATGGTCAGTGATGGTCAGAGATGGTCAGAGATGGTCAGTGATGGTCAGAGATGGTCAGTGATGGTCAGAGATGGTCAGTGATGGTCAGAGATGGTCAGTGATGTCAGAGATGGTCAGTGATGGTCAGTGATGGTCAGAGATGGTCAGAGATGGTCAGAGATGGTCAGTGATGGTCAGAGATGGTCAGAGATGGTCAGTGATGGTCAGAGATGGTCAGTGATGGACAATGATGTCAGAGACGTTCAGTGATGGTCAGAGATGGCCAGTGATGGTCAGAGATGGTCAGTGATGGTCAAAGATGGTCAGTGATGGTCAGTGATGGTCAGTGATGTCAGAGATGGTCAGTGATGGTCAGTGATGGTCAGAGATGGTCAGTGATGGTCAGTGATGGTCAGTGATGATGTCAGAGATGGTCAGTGATGGTCAGAGATGGTCAGAGATGGTCAGTGATGATGTCAGAGATGGTCAGTGGTGGTCAGTGATGGTCAGTGATGGTCAGAGATGGTCAGAGACGGTCAGTGATTGTCAGTGATGGTCAGAGATGGTCAGTGGTGGTCAGTGATGGTCAGAGATGGTCAGTGATGGTCAGAGATGGTCAGAGATGGTCAGTGATGATGTCAGAGATGGTCAGTGATGGTCAGAGATGGTCAGTGGTGGTCAGTGATGGTCAGAGATGATGTCAGAGATGGTCAGTGATGGTCAGTGATGGTCAGAGATGGTCAGTGATGGTCAGTGATGATGTCAGAGATGGTCAGAGATGGTCAGAGATGGTCAGTGATGATGTCAGAGATGGTCAGTGGTGGTCAGAGATGGTCAGAGATGGTCAGAGATGGTCAGTGATGGTCAGTGATGGTCAGTGATGATGTCAGAGATGGTCAGTGGTGGTCAGTGGTGGTCAGTGATGGTCAGAGATGGTCAGAGATGGTCAGTGATGGTCAGAGATGGTCAGTGGTGGTCAGTGATGGTCAGAGATGGTCAGAGATGGTCAGTGATGATGTCAGAGATGGTCAGTGGTGGTCAGTGATGGTCAGAGATGGTCAGTGATGATGTCATTGATGGTCAGTGATGGTCAGTGATGGTCAGAGATGGTCAGTGATGATGTCATAGATGGTCAGTGATGGTCAGTGATGGTCAGAGATGGTCAGTGATGTCAGAGATGGTGGTGATGACTCACCTCTGGTTTTACTGAAGCAGTTTGAGCAGTTCACTCGCTCCCGGTGAACCCAGAGAGACTTCCCTGCCTCCAGACCGCCGAGATCACAGCGACACACGGCACACTGAGGGACACACACACACACACACACACCGTCAGAGCTCTGAGCAGCCGTGCGGGTTCAGACTCAGTCGTGACTGATGTTTACCCTGAAGCAGGACGTGTGGCTGATGATCTTCAGCTCTTCTAAAATCATCCTCTCGGCTCCAGCGATGGGTTTCCCACAGACCGTACAGGCGTCCCGACTGCTGACCGGCCTACAGAGAGATCGTACAGTACACTGGGGGAGATAATAAAGCTCTGGACGTCATGAACTGAACATTAACCTCTGACCTGCTGGAGGACTCTAGGGTCTGCAGGGGCGAGCGCAGAGTCGCTGAGGGCGAGGGAATCTCAGTGTAAACCGTCCTGACCTGCGTTCTGACCGCAGGAGAGCGAGAACAGAGAGTTATCATCATCATCATCATCATCATCATCTTCATCATCATCAACATCATCATCATCTTCATCAACATCATCATCTTCATCAACATCATCATCTTCATCAACATCATCATCATCATCTCTAGTGTATCTCAGAGCGTCTCTCAGCTGATTATGAACAGACGTTAGAGCGTTTATCACTGATAACAGTGTGTGTGTGTGTGTGTGTGTGTGTGTGTGTCTTACTGTGATCTGACAGACTGCACACTTCCAGACCGCGTCGGCATTAAAGAGTCAGCGAGATCATCCAGTGGAGCACTGATGGGAACACATTCAGAATGAGTGTGTGTGTGTGAGAGTGTGTGAGTGTGTGTGTGTGTGTGTGTGTGTGTGTGTGTGTGTGTGTGTGTGTGTGAATGAGTGTGTGTGTGTGTGTGTGTGTGTATGAATGAGTGTGTGCGTGAATGTGTGTGTGTGTGTGTGTGTGTGTGTGTGTGTGTGTGTGTGTGTGTGTGTGTGTGTGTGTGAATGAGTGTGTGTGTGTGTGTGTGTGTGTGGTGTAACCTGTAAGTCTGAGAGCTGTAGCGTGTGTTCAGGGTCACGGCTGACGGAGAATAACTGACGTCACTGCATGAGAATCAACACAAACACGCATCATCATCATCATCATCTTCATCATCATCATCATCACACGTGTTAAACTGGCTTGAGATGAAAATCTGTTTTCTAAAGGCATGTGATTGTCATGTGATTGTCATGTGATTGTCATGTGATTGTGTGTGTGTTTGAATGAGTGACTCCACTCGAGCAAGGACACCGACAAGGCACTTGAGTATAGCTTTCCTTCTACTTTGTCCACTTCTGTGTTTTGCTTGTTTTCATCTGTTTATTTCTCTGACCCGTATTCACTATGTGCTTCCAAATCGCTACTATTACCACATACACCCGTAAATCACGCTCAGCACATTCTAGACGCCGTAATCCTAATAATCTGCGTATTGTACCTATTTCCTCTACTACATTAATGTCCATTCCAATTGGTCTCTGGAACTGCCAGTCTGCTGTAAACAAAGCAGACTTTATTTCATCTTTTTCCACTCATTCACATCTCAGTCTCATGGCTCTAACTGAAACCTGGATCAAACCAGAAGACACTGCCACTCCTGCGGCTCTCTCAAATAATCTCACTTTTTCACACACCCCTCGCCCGATTGGGAGGGGTGGAGGTACTGGTTTGCTCATCTCAAATGATTGGAAATTCGAGCCCATTCCATCTCTATCTGGCAACTGCTCATTTGAATCGCACTCAATCAATATCACTCACCCGGATAAAGTCCATGTTGTAGTTATTTATCGCCCTCCAGGTCAACTGGGTAACTTCTTAGAGGATTTGGATATTTTACTCTCTCACTTCCCTGAGGATGGCACTCCTCTGGTACTGCTTGGTGACTTCAACATCCACCTTGATAAACCCCAGGCTGCTGACTTCACCACTCTTCTGACCTCATTTGACCTTAAGCGAGTATCTACTACAGCTACTCACAAATCAGGAAACCATCTGGACCTGATCTACACACGCTACTGCTCCACAGACGACACTTTAGTTACTCCATTGCACACCTCAGATCACTTTCTCATCACTCTTAAAGGGTTAGTTCACCCAAAATGTAAATTCTGTAATTAATTCCTCACCCTCATGTGGTTGGACACCCGTCAGACCTCCGTTCATCTTCAGACACAAATGAAGATATTTTAGTGTAAATCTGATGCTGAGAAAGGCTTCAGATTTACACTCACAAGACCCATAAAAAGCACTTAAAACGTCGTTACAAAGTCCATCTCACCACAGTGACTCTACAATAATTTTACGATGCGACGACAATAGTTTTTGTGCGCAAAAAACAAACAAAATAACGCCTTTATCCAGCTTGTTCTTGTCTTCCGTGTGTGTCTCCACGACGCATGCGTGAGAATATGAGCAGATCCGGCGTTCGGGAATCCATGAAATGCTCACTGTAACGTTCTCTGTTCGTGTGGGTGTAGGAAGGAAGAAGACGGGGTCGGCTTACTGGGACTGCTCTCTTTAATTTTCACCTTTTCTCAAATTCACACGCACGAGGGCGATTTAACTCAAAACATTCACTCTGACTCTGCACGTCAGTCTCAAACTCAGTTTCTCTCAAATTCAGTATCTCTCTTAGTCTCTGGCAGTGAGGTGTCTGGTCGCAGTCCCAGTCTCGATCTCTCTCAGCTCTCTCTCTCTACTGCGCGGCTTTTACGGTCTCTCCACGCCAATCACTGGAATCAGACACAGGTGTTAGTGATCTGCACTTGACCTACTTACTCACCGCTCGTCTCCGTCTTTGCTCGCTCCCGCTACAGACCTCGCAGAACCACGCCCCCTCCGCCACATACCCCCACCGCCCGCACCAGGCCGGGGAGCCATCCGGCCTGCAGCCTCCCCCCCCCCCCCCCCTCCTGGAGAGGAAGTCAGCCACAACCATCTGAGCACCCGGCCTGTGGATCACCTTGAATTTAAAAGGCTGTAAAGCTAGATACCAACGGGTGATCCGGGCGTTGGTATCTTTCATGCGGTGGAGCCACTGCAAGGGGGCGTGGTCCGAACAGAGGGTGAACTCCCGGCCCAGGAGGTAATAGCGGAGGGTGAGAACGGCCCACCTGATCGCCAGGCACTCCTTTTCAATGGTGCTGTACACCGCCTCTCTCTTAGAGAGCTTGCGGCTGATGTACAGCACCGGCCGCTCTTCGCCCCCCACCTCCTGGGTCAGGACTGCGCCCAGCCCCCTGTCCGAGGCGTCGGTCTGTAGAGAAAAAGGGAGAGAGAAATCAGGAGCTTGTAAGAGCGGCCCACCACACAGAGCAGCCTTTATCTGGGTGAAAGCCTGCTGGCACCGCTCCGTCCACTGAACTGTATCTGGTACCTCTTTTTTAGTTAGATCAGTCAGCGGGCTAGCGAGGTCCGAATACTTAGGTACAAACCTTCTATAATATCCCGCTAGCCCCAGGAACTGTCTAACCTCCTTTTTGGTCTTAGGCCGTGGGCAGGTTGCAATGGCTGCAGTCTTATCAATTTGGGGACGCACCTGTCCATGACCCAAGTGGAAGCCCAGATATCTTACTTCCACCCGCCCAACTGCACACTTCTTTGGGTTTGCCGTGAGCCCCGCCCTTCTCAGCGACTTCAGGACAGCGCGCAGGTGCTGCATATGCCGCTGCCAGTCCGCACTGTAGATGATAATATCATCCAAGTACGCAGCAGCATATGCAGCATGCGGCCGGAGAATCCTGTCCATCAGGCGCTGGAAGGTCGCGGGAGCCCCAAACAAGCCGAAAGGAAGGGTGACAAATTGGTGTAATCCAAACGGCGTGGTGAAAGCGGTCTTTTCTTTGGACATTGGCGACAAGGGGATCTGCCAATATCCCTTGGTTAAGTCCAGCGTCGAATAAAAACGAGCGGTTCCTAGCCGATCAAGCAATTCGTCGATCCTTGGCATTGGGTACGCATCAAACTTCGACACCGCGTTCACTTTTCTATAGTCCACACAGAACCGAACCGAGCCGTCAGGTTTTGGGACCAAAACTATCGGGCTCGCCCAGTCGCTGTTGGACTCCTCTATTACCCCCATATCCAACATAGCCTCTAATTCGGCCTGAACAATTTTTTTCTTGTGTTCAGGTAAACGATAGGGCCGGCTGCGAACTACCACGCCCGGCTCTGTCTCAACATGGTGTTGAATGAGGTCCGTGCGACCAGGGAGGGGCGAGAACACGTCAGCAAACTCTGCTTGTATTGTTTTAACGTCAGTGAGCTGCGACGGCGAGAGATGATCCCCCCCCGGGGCCAGAGCGAGTGATTGAGGCTTTTGAATCGCCTCCGGCCCGAGATCATCCTCTCCACTCACCACCGTCGCAAGCAACACTGACTCCGCCTCTGACCATTTCTTTAAAAGGTTGAGGTGGTATATTTGACGTGCTCCGTCCCTATCTGAGCGTATTACCTCATAGTTGAGATCACCAACTCGCCGTGTGACCACAAACGGTCCTTGCCACTTTGCGAGTAATTTTGAAGTGGAAGTAGGGAGTAATACAAGCACCTTGTCTCCCGGTGCAAATTGACGAAGTCTAGCCCCTCTGTTGTACAGCTGTCTCTGTTTGTCCTGAGCCTGTAACAAATTCTCCATTGATAGCCGCCCCAAAGTGTGGAGTTTTGTTCTCAGTTCCAGGACATACTGGATTTCATTTTTACTCGCGGAAGGTCCGTCCTCCCAAGCCTCCTTAAGGACATCAAGCACCCCCCGAGGCTGACGTCCATAAAGAAGCTCGAAGGGGGAAAACCCCGTGGAGGCTTGCGGGACCTCGCGAACAGCAAACAACAGAGGTTCTAGCCACTTATCCCAATTTTTGGCGTCCTCGTGAACGAACTTACGAATCATGGATTTCAACGTGCGATTAAATCGTTCCACCAAACCATCTGTTTGTGGGTGATAAACGCTGGTGCGGATCGATTTAATGCCCAATAATTCATAAAGTTCGCGAATCGTTCGTGACATGAACGCCGTGCCTTGATCGGTGAGAATCTCTTTCGGGATTCCCACCCGGGAGATCAAAGAAAACAGAGCGCTCGCAACACTTTTCGCTGAAATAGTGCGGAGCGGGACTGCTTCCGGGTATCGCGTTGCATAGTCCACCAAGACCAATGCAAAGCGATGCCCGCGTGCTGACCGTTCTAATGGCCCGATGAGGTCCATACCAATTCTCTCGAAGGGGACCTGCACTAAAGGGAGTGGGCACAATGGTGCTTTTGGGGTGGCCGGCGGGTTCACCAACTGACATTCACGACAAGACGCACACCATCTGCGTACATTCTCGTGAATGCCCGGCCAAAAGAAGCGGGCCATTAGACGGTTAAGGGTGGCCGTTTGCCCTAAATGCCCGGCCATTGGATTGGAATGAGCCGCCTGGAAAAGCATTTCCCGGCGGCTTTTAGGTATTAACAACTGGGTTGTATTCTGCTTTGTCTGGGCGTCTTGGGTCACCCGATACAACCTATCCTTTAAAATACAAAAATACGGATAAGAGATCGGCTGGTCAGGGTGGAGGAGGTGGCCGTCGATGGCACGGACCTGAGTGAACGCATTTTTGAGCGACTCATCCTGGGATTGTTCCAGGGGAAAATCATCGCGGTCTGTGAGAAGAGGTAACTCCAGACCGCTCTGTTCCCCTGGAACAGCTCCCAGAGGCCCCGAATCCACCTCCCCGACCTGCACAACCGACTCTTTCCGGTTTAACTGTTTAGCCCAAGAAGCACCCGCACATAAATGACCCAACAATTCATTAAACGCTGTCCAATTGGTCCCTAAAATTAGCGGATGCCGGAGGTGCGGGTTAACTGCGACCTCCACACTATGCTTTTGCCCCCTAAATAGAAAATCCACGGGCAGCAACGGATAATTCACCACTTCCCCGTGCACACACCTTACCGTAACCGTGCGGCCGGTACCCAAAGCCTCAGGCCGAATCAGGCTTTGGTGGATAGAGGTCTGGTTACAACCCGAATCCACCAACGCCTGATACGTACCCCCCTTGATACTCACTGGAATTAGGTACAGCCCAGCTTGATCGAGGGCAGCTTGTGGAGCATCGGGGATCCGGACCATTGTCCCGACCTCCATGACGGGACAGCGGTCGATAAAATGTCCCGGATCCCCGCAGCGCCAGCAAGCCGGCCCAGGCTTCCCCGCCGCCCTAGTGGCTGGAGGTAGGTCCCATGATTGGCGCGGAGAGAGCGCTGAGCCAGAGGGAAAGGCTGAGGGCTCCGAGACAGTTGTCGCTCCCCTCTGGAGCGACCGGGGAAAGGAAGCTGGATCGCTGGAACCGCCGGTCCTCCATCTTGGAGTTGGTCTGGGCGGTAAGACCCCACGCGACCTGGGAAGGGGAACAGGTTTGGGGAGAGAAGGGGAAGAGACAGCAGGAGAGGGAGAGAGAGAGAGAGAGGCGGATGGTAAGGGGTTGCCGACCCCGGGGCACGCCACCATGTGATCCTCCGCCAAGTGGATGGCCTGGGTTAACGACGTCGGGCGGTGGCACTGGACCCACTGCGCGGTCTTCTGCGGAAGCCGCGCGATGAACTGCTCCAGTACCACCCGGTCGATGATTCCCTCGACGTCGTCACCGGCGGCCATCAGCCACTTGCGGCATGAGTCCCGGAGCTGGTGCGCGAAGGCGAAGGGTCGGCCGGACTCGCCGAGGGTCAGGGTCCGGAACCGCTGTCGCTGTTCTTCTGGGCTCCGGCCGACCCTCTGTAGGACGGCGCGCTTCAGGTCTCCATAGTCCAGGAGATTCTGGACTGGCAGTTGGTGTGCGGCCACCTGCGCTTCTCCAGACAATAGCGGCAGGAGCCGCATTGACCAGTCCGACCGGGGCCACCCCCGGGACTCGGCGGACCTCTCGAAGAGGTCGATGAATGCTTCCGGATCATCCTCGGAGCCCATCTTCGAGAGGTGGATGTTGGCGGCCGAGTCGGTGGTAGGCAGGGGGGTGGCCGGAATCTCCCGGACCATCCAGCTCCGGAACAGCTCGCGGTCTTCATGCTGAGCGCGAATGAGGGCCTCGAAACGCTTATCCTGTTCGGCCCTCACGGCCAGCAGATCTTGGTGGGTCTCTTGGTGAAGACCAGCGAGCGATGCAACGAGATCCGCAAGCGGCGTCTTTGGCGGAGTCTGCATAGCGGCGGCACTCTTCTTCCTTCCCGGGCTTCGGCACCAGTGTAACGTTCTCTGTTCGTGTGGGTGTAGGAAGGAAGAAGACGGGGTCGGCTTACTGGGACTGCTCTCTTTAATTTTCACCTTTTCTCAAATTCACACGCACGAGGGCGATTTAACTCAAAACATTCACTCTGACTCTGCACGTCAGTCTCAAACTCAGTTTCTCTCAAATTCAGTATCTCTCTTAGTCTCTGGCAGTGAGGTGTCTGGTCGCAGTCCCAGTCTCGATCTCTCTCAGCTCTCTCTCTCTACTGCGCGGCTTTTACGGTCTCTCCACGCCAATCACTGGAATCAGACACAGGTGTTAGTGATCTGCACTTGACCTACTTACTCACCGCTCGTCTCCGTCTTTGCTCGCTCCCGCTACAGACCTCGCAGAACCACGCCCCCTCCGCCACACTCACTTTAGCCCCATTTGAGCTCTACAGCGAGACCTAAAGCACGATCAGTGTAGAATTCAACAGCTGAGATACGCGCGTCTTCCTCCGCTTGTGAACAAATCTCTTCTGGGTCATGTGTCCGAACGCCGGATCTGCTCATATTCTCACGCATGCGTCGTGGAGACACACACGGAAGACAAGAACAAGTTGGATAAAGGTGTTATTTTGATTTTTTTTTCGCACAAAAACTATTGTCGTCGTATCGTAAAATGATTGTAGAGTCACTGTGGTGAGATGGACTTTGTAACGACGTTTTTAGTGCCTTGTGAGTGTAAATGAACTGAATGCCAATGGAGGCCAATCTGAAGCCTTTCTCAGCATCAGCTTTACACTAAAATATCTTCATTTCTGTTCCGAATATGAACGGAGGTCTGACGGGTGTCGAACGACATGAGGGTGAGTAATTAATGACAGAATTTTAATTTTTGGGTGAACTAACCCTTTAACCTCCTACTGACACCTGACACAACACACACTCCTCCACAGATCACCTTTCGGCGTAATCTCACTCTCTCCCTCTCCTCTATCCACTATGGTTTCATCCTCACTCCCTCCACCTGCTCAGTTCTCAGCACTAGACACTAACAGAGCTCTTTGCTCCACTCTAACATCTTGCTTAGACAACCTCTGTCCCCTTTCATCCAGGCCAGCCCGCACCACTCCCTCTGCCCCCTGGCTGTCTGATGTTCTCCGCGAACATCGCTCTGGACTCCGGGCGGCAGAGAGGAAGTGGCGCAAAACTAAAAACGCTACTGACCTAACCCTGTATCAGTCTCTTCTTGCTTCATTCTCTACTAATGTCTCCACTGCTAAAACTACATACTACCACAACAAAATCAACAACTGCTCTGACTCTCGTGCACTTTACAAAACATTCTCTTCGCTCCTTTGCCCCCCCCCCTCCTTCATCAACTCTTACAGCTGATGACTTTGCATCATTTTTCACAAACAAAACCTCCTCCATCAGCAGCCAATAGATCACAGAGCGACACGGTCATAATATCGCATAATATCATATATAAAACTGACATTTGGATATTTGACTTAACAGTGACAACATATTTACTGCACACACAGACATACTGAGGCATACTGAGTGTCAGGATCCCAAAATTTACCCATTCTTCAGCTGAAGCGTCACGTTTTACTGCCTTTATCCACTTTTGTCTCCTTAAAAGCTCGTTTTTTGGGGTCGACAGCTTATAAACAACTTATTTCTGTGTTTTTTAGCTTGTTTGCTGTACACTTTGTCACATATCAGCTTTTAGACATTGTTCTGTTTTTTGTTATAAGTCCAATGCAATCACCCAATGCAAAGTCAATGGAGAGCGTTGGATTGTTTCCCCCCCCGGTGTGGGCGTGGCCTAAATATGCTCTGTCTCTATTCTCCACACCACAAACCGACATAAACATCTCAACAACCATCACACACACGCTCCCCTCCTTCTCTCTGCTCTCCGAAGCAGAAGTCTCCAAACTCATCCTATCCAATCATCCCACTACCTGTCCGCTTGATCCTATCCCCACGCACCTCCTTCAGGCCATTTCTTCTTCTGTTACTCCTGCACTCACTCACATTGTCAACCCTTCTCTTCACACCGGGACCTTCCCCAGCTCGGGTAACCCCACTGCTTAAGAAACCCTCTCTGAACCCAGCACTTTTAGAAAACTACAGACCGGAATCCCTTCTGCCTTTCATTGCAAAGACACTTGAGCGAGTTGTGTTTAACCAGCTCTCTACGCTTCTTGAACAGAACAACCTGCTAGACATCAACCAATCCGGCTTGAAAAGCGGAAACTCGACTGAGACTGCCCTGCTCTCGGTTACGGAGGCACTCAGACGGGCAAGAGCAGCTTCCAAATCCACAGTACTTATCTTACTGCGTTTGTCAGCTGCTTTTGACACAGTTAATCACCAGATCCTCCTGTCAACTCTCATGAAGATGGGCATCTCAGGAACTGCTCTCCAGTGGTTCAAGTCTTACCTCTCAGGTAGGTCCTTCAGAGTGTCATGGAGAGGTGAAGTGTCTAAGTCACATCATCTAGCCACTGGAGTTCCCCAGGGCTCAGTGCTTGGACCACTTCTCTTCTCCATCTACATGTCATCACTGGGATCTGTCATTCAGAAACATGGCTTTTCCTATCACTGCTATGCCGACGACACTCAACTCTACTTCTCATTTCAACCAGATGATCCATCGGTTGGTGTTCGTATCGCTGCCTGCCTAACAGACATTTCAGCCTGGATGAAGGAACTTCACCTGCAACTCAACCTTGCAAAGACAGAACTGCTTGAGGTCTCAGCCAACCCAGCACTTCACCACAATCTCTCCATTCAGCTAGGATCATCAACCATTACTCCGTCCAGGACAGTCAGGAACCTTGGGGTTGTGATTGATGATCAGCTTAAATTCACTGACCACATCACTGCAACAACCCGATCCTGCAGATTTGTGTTATACAACATTAGGAAGATTAGACCCTTCCTATCAGAGCATGCCACACAACTACTGGTCCAAGCTCTTGTTCTCTCCAGACTGGACTACTGTAATGCTCTTCTAGCGGCCTTCCGGCATGCACTATCAAACCCTTGCAACTGATCCAGAATGCAGCGGCGAGGGTGGTCTTTAATGAGCCGAAGAGAGCACACGTCACACCTCTCTTCATCAGTCTCTTCATCAGTCTCTTCATCAGTCTCTTCATCAGTCTCTTCATCGGTCTCTTCATCGGTCTCTTCATCGGTCTCTTCATCAGTCTCTTCATCAGTCTCTTCATCAGTCTCTTCATCAGTCTCTTCATCGGTCTCTTCATCGGTCTCTTCATCAGTCTCTTCATCAGTCTCTTCATCAGTCTCTTCATCGGTCTCTTCATCGGTCTCTTCATCAGTCTCTTCATCAGTCTCTTCATCGGTCTCTTCATCGGTCTCTTCATCAGTCTCTTCATCAGTCTCTTCATCGGTCTCTTCATCGGTCTCTTCATCAGTCTCTTCATCAGTCTCTTCATCGGTCTCTTCATCGGTCTCTTCATCAGTCTCTTCATCAGTCTGCACTGGCTGCCAATAGCCGCTCACATCAAATTCAAGGCACTGGTTCTCGCCTTCAAAGCAACCACTGGCTCTGCACCAATATACCTAAACTCGCTCGTTCAGACTTACACACCCTCCAGGAGCTTACGTTCTGCCACTGAACGACGCCTTGTGGTGCCATACCAGAGAGGCATGAAATCTGGACCTTTTCCTGGAGCGCCCCCACCTGGTGCAATGACCTGCCGATCTCAATTCGTGCGGCCGAGTCTGTAGCCATTTTCAAAAAACATTTAAAGACACATCTCTTCCAGCAGCACCTGACCAATCAAGAATAGCACTTATCATTCTATTCATTTTCTGTCTGTCTAATTTATAAAAAATAAAATAAAAAAACCTTCTATCATGTGTGTTCTGTGCTAGATTAACTGAGACTTGTTATGCTGCCTTCACGTACTATCGGAAATTTCCTAATTCCCACTTTAGAAGTCGTGATTACGAGCTTGTTGCATTCAAGTGCTTTGTTGTCGGAATGAACAGGAATCATGCTGGACACAAGGTTATTCTTGCCTATTTATTGGGAAAATCTTATTAAAACCCACATATGCAGTAACATAAACATTCCAGATAGTCAGACAAGACGATCAAGCTGTTTTGGGGGAAAAACTAATAAAACCACACCTGCCGGCACTGGTAGTTCTCCCATGGTTCTCCCCGCCTGCATCTTTAAAGTTTATGACACGCCCATCTCGGGAATTGGGGTAACAAAATTATTTCCCAACTTCCCAGTGGTAAACACGACATCAGAGGGCGTTCATGTGCCATTTTTACCTAGGAAACTCGTATTTACGATAATTCCGATAGCATGTGAAGGCAGCATTGCTGCACTTGTACACTGTTGCCCTTGACTGCTCTAGTTGCTTCTATTGCTCTCATTTGTAAGTTGCTTTGGAAATGACGAAATGTAAATGTAAATGTCATGTCTTCTAATATGATGAAGTGTTACTCTTGAATGTTTGAGAGTTGTGGCAGAATATCAGTGGCTCTTCTGTTTCTCGTACCTCAGCTTCTGACCGGCCGAGGGTTTCTCTGCAGGGCTCGCGGTCAGAGCCTCGTCCAGCGAGGATGAGGAGAAGGTGGAGAAGGTGGAGGAGGAGGTGGAGGTGTTCGTGACGGTCGTCCTGTGTGAGGGACAGAAGCAGAGGTGGACAAAGTACACAACTCCATTACTCAAGTAAAATTAAAAGTACCACTGGTCAAATATTACTCCGTTACAAGTGAAAGTTGTAAAAAACTATTTTTACTTAAGTAAAAGTACAGAAGTACTTGTTTATAAAAGTACTTAAGTATCAAAAGTAAATTTCCTTTTTTATGTCAATGCATTATTTTATTATTGTTGCATCGCTATAGCCATCATGGTGGTTTAAGCCAGTCAGTGATGCTCCATACGACTATCTTGAATAATTTAAATACTTGAATAAAAGTTACAAAGCTGCTGTCACTTTAAGGCAGAATGCACAAATCCTACACACTGATACACATCTGATATTCCCCCAACTGTTTACGTTCACTTAAGACATAATCAACTTTATTTACGTGAATACTTTCCAAAATGAAAATTTTGACATTTTGTGTGTATTGGTCTGTTTAAGTGCGAAAAAACACACAAAAGAAAGCTGTATTCAGTACTCGTGCTCATCTCAGAGCCACAAAAAACAGACTGAACTGAGCTCGTTCATCATCCATATCTCTGCGCTTCTCTTTCTCACAGACATTTACGTGTTTTAACATCAGTGCCGATCCTGACCTCCCTGGGGCCCTAAGCAAAATTCTGCTAAGGGGCCCTCTAACTGACCCGTGACGCCGTGAGCTATGTAAACCATTTGCCATTGCCACACAGTCACACCTGACACTTCAGTGATCCCAATACAATCCTCCCTCCTTTAAACAAAACAGTCGCAATACAGAATTAGGTTCAAACAAACAATATTTATTGAATAGAGTATTTCCTATAGAATATTAAGATAACAAGTGAATATTATTAAGTAAGTGAATATTAACGTAAACATAAATAAGAAGAAAATAATAAATTATAACTCTGAGCTTTGGCTTTTGGGATTAACTTAGGTTCTCTCTACAGCCTGGGCATTTTCGGCATCAGTATGGGCAACACCAGTCTATTTTATTTAATATTATTAGTATTAGCTATTATTGACTAACTATTAGTAAAAATAATCAAGAATTCACATTGCAAATAGTAAAAAAATGTAATGCTTGATATCAAAAATGCATAAACTGTGAATGAATAAAAGCTAAAATGGCTTGCCATAGCATGTTAAAGTTTTTTTTTTATTTTTGTAATACATATGGTGAAGCAATTCTTGATTTATGGTTATTCTTAACTGAGGGATGTGCATCCACACATTGACCAGTATGTCCAGCTAATCAACATT